>JAJOOR010010465.1:0-29630 GCA_036250505.1 Solanum acaule | reverse complement strand
CTTTGACAAATATAAAATAACATAACATTTAACAAAAATATTAGTCTCTAGAAAGCTATTGAAAAAAAAAAAAGATATGCTCCAAAATGCGTTACTGCAAGATCTGAAATGATACGAATATATCTCTTGTAACATATGCAGAGCTCGACCCTTCACCTAATGAACAATATGAAATAGTAAATACAAAATCTTTGACAAATATAAAATAACATAACATTTAACAAAAATATTAGTCTCTAGAAAGCTATTGAAAAAAAAAAAAAGATATGCTCCAAAATGCGTTACTGCAAGATCTGAAATGATACGAATATATCTCTTGTAACGTATGCAGAGCTAGACCCTTCACCTAATGAACAATATGCAGAGCTCGACCCTTCACCTGATTCATGTCCTCTTCTAATCATTCTTCATTTTTCTTTCTTTGAATTTAAGTTTCTGGTGAGTACATATATAGGACCCATATTGTCTATGTCAAGTTGGAATTCGTGTAAAGAGACTATGGATGGTAATGGGGCGGGGCAGGGCAGGTTTTAGCCTACACGGGTGCGGGGATGCGGGGCAAGGTTGAAATATTCTTTTCCTAAATTAGTGCGGGGTGGGGTGGGTTGATAGATGATTAAATCTTTTTTTTATTTCTATCCGATGTCCGAAGCCCACGTTGAAGCCTCAACTAAATTCAGATCCGCCCTGCTCAGCCCCATTGCCATCCCTAAAAGAGACAAAATCATTATGGGTTATGGGATAACTTACAAAAACAGTCTTAAAAAGTTGTTTGATAGAATGTATAACAATAATGTTAAATAGAGTGGATTAGTAATGTTTGCGTTAGTAATGCTTGTATTAGTTATGCTTACATTAATTATACATAGATTATTTCTTATGTATTTTTTGGTTTGGTGTATTAAAAATAGTATGAATTGAGTATTTATTTACAAAGTTATCTTCCACAATTATGATGGAAAAGATGTGAGAAAGGTTTTGAGGGATAATTGAGTTTTTAATCATGCTAATGCATGCATTAAATCTTTTACATTACTAATCTGGTAATATCTACAAATCCATGGTATTAACAATACACACATTAATACATAATAGAGTGTAATATAGATAACATAAAAAGTGTACTAAACAAGATATTATTAATACACAGAGTTGATGCATGCATTATTTTTACTAATATATATGATTTTGTTTCAAATATATTTTCTATAGTTTGAAGTCAAATGCTTATATGTTTTATATTATGAAAATCATATATTTACACCCCTATAAGGTATATTTATAAGTATATTAAAGCATAATTATTAAAATAAATTACAATTAAATAATTTTCTACTTATTTATTTCTATGAAATTTAATAAAATGTACACACTTTTTTGTTAAAGTTTTTCAATCGATCACGCCTTTGATTGTATACTGAAAATAAATATTTTTAAAAACATGTATCTTTCAAAATTCATAAATAGAAAATGAACGCAACCACTCTTCTAAACTAAATATGAGTATGCAACCTCAAATTATAAGTAAATACTAAAAAGATAGTTGAACCAATATCAAATCAATATTATATTAAGCAATTAACAAAAATTCATATGCTAATTAATTAAGCATCCTTTACCAGTGCACACTCCTAAGATTATAATGTTTTAGCCAATCAGCTAGAAAGTAAAAGTAAGTTACCAAAATTATTTTCCATAATAGTTAATTAGTTGAAAAAAGGATGAAAATGAAAATTCCTCAATTCCTTCGAGCCACAAAATCTTAAGTACAAGATAATCTCTCAAAATCAGAACGGGTACATAAATATTCAAAAGTGTACAAAAGTTTGCCCATTTCTTATTTTTGATAACGTTCCATCCATTTTTATTAGGAAAAATTATCTAAATACACATCTTATTTTGTCATTATCGCTAAAATTTTATACCATTTAATTTTTTTTTCAAAAATCCCCTCTCGGATACATCTCTCCTTTCTCGTTGATACATCCCTATCTCCCTCTCGGATACATCCCTCCACTCTCTGATATATCCCATTCCTCTCTCGGATACATCCATCCCCTCTCAGATACATCTCTCCTCTATGTATCCAGATGTCTTATCCCCTCTATGATACATCACTCCCTTCTCGGATACATCCCTCCCCTATGTATCCCGATGTTTAGTGGTATATCCGAAATTCATAATTTTTTAAAAGATTCTTGTAATTTAAAAATTATAGAAAAATAATATAATTAAATCTTAACACTATGAGATTTATGTAAATTATACTTTTTATTAAGCAAATGACATGCCGACTGATCACACAAATCTTTTGTTTTTCTTCCACGGCCTCCAAAGTTATAAACACATTCACAATCATTTGGTTTATAATTAATTTTAAGTCGAATTTTACATAAAAGTTCAGACAATATAATGGCAAACAACAATATGTCATCACTGACTTTTTTGCCCAACTAATACGAGTATAATATCTTTATTAATTAGATCAGTAGGACATTGCTTGATTGCAATAAATGGTATGCATGCTCCCTCCATTTTAATTTGTCTGTTTTTTTTTTCCTTTTCCGATCTATTTAAAAAGAATGTCACATTTTATTTTGGACAACTTTTTAATTTTAATTTTTCACATAATATGTTTAAGATTACAAAATTAAAAGATATTTCGTACATATATTATATATTACATATTTAAAAATCTTCTTTATTTTCTTAAACTTCGTATCAAGTCAAAATCAGATAATAAATTGAAGTAAAGCAATATTTCTTACTATGATATATATATATATATATATATATATATATATAATTGAAATGATGATACCATGGAAACAGATCAACGAGATATAAATGGTCATGCACATTATAATTTGGAAATAGTAACCCAATTAACCCCACTATGATAGAGCTAGAGAATGACATCCTCCACATGAAAGAAATAAGATGTGACAAATTAATAAAGTGATGGAGCATAGAACAATAATCAGAAAGATAAATTTAAATACATAAATGCACTCGTGAGTTGGATCTTTGTCATTTGTTGCGCTGCTACAGCCAAATGGTATTGCAGCAGAGCAATAATTGTTGGGAATGATTTACCTAACATTTTGCTTAAATCTCCTAATTTGGATTGTGAGAAAGAAAAAGGGAAAGTGAAAGTCACCAAGAAATCGAAGGAAATTCAAATTATTGGAGATAGAAGAGAAGTACCAAAACAAACTTAAATATAGTAAATTTACGTGGTTTAGTGCAAACACACGGTGTGAATAAACATTTATCAACAAATTCACATACAATTTTGTTTATTATAGAGTCTTTTACTGAAGAGCAATAAGTTCAACAATTTAAAAAAACCCTTATGAAAGTATGAAAAATAATTTAGTTGTTTTCACAGGTCAATTTACAGAAAGTACCTTGGTTAATTTCATGTAAGAAATCAAAGCAATGGAAGCTAGGATTTGCTAATTGTTTTCGGTATATTCATTCTTCTCTCTCAAATGTACAATAAAGAAAGTTACTAACAGACCTAATCAGGTGCTACTGCTGGTGTAACCAATTTTGTATTTTTGTACAAAACTAATCATCTTTCTAGAAGAATTTGATTCTTTATAATAATGCTAAGTATATACAGGTCATTCATTATATCTCTACAAAGTTTAGGCTTAAGTCATCGACCGCCCCTTAAAGTTGTCCGCATAATTCACTAAGACACCTCAATTAAGACTTGTACCTATTGAACACCTTAATTGTTCAAAGCATGTACCTATTAAACACAAAATGCTGATATGACAAAAAATGTGTTTTGCACTTCCCTGAAACGCGTGAAAAGATTCAAAATAGTGTCTTTTTGAATTTTTTTTATATTTTTTCTTCTTTTATTAACACTTGGCATTATAATTAACTTAAAAACATTTTTCTTCTTTCATTTACACTTTTTTCAAAAAAGAAAAGGACCCCACTCCCTACCTATCATCTTCTTCATACTTTAGTTTGCAAAACTTTCTTCATTTTAACTCCAACATTGTTTTTCTTTCTTTTTTATAAAAAAAGGAATATTATTTCTTCCAAATATGAAGATAAATGAAAATCAACAATGAAGATTCAGATTTGAAAGAAAGTAAGACTTTCTTTCGTACGATTTATTTCAAATCTTATAAAAATAAGGAACAAATATGAAGAAGAAGAAAGAAGATAAATGATTTTTACCTATAAAAAAGGTTAGCCGATATTTGTTTATCACAATTTTCGAACAAAGATTTTTACTCAAATTCATATATAAACCCATTAAATTTATCAAAAATGACATTCAAAAATTTTGAAAGAATTAATTTTTGAGCTATCAATTTCATTTTGTCATCGATGTAGAAATGAATAATCGCCGGCAAAATTTTCTTTCTTCTTCACTCTTAGTATGAAAATGTATATATCTTTTTAAAAAGCTAATCTTCAAGTTATTTGAAAAGAATTAGATTTTGTGATTTGAGAAAGAATGCGTTTTGGGAAGAAGATGAAGATGAAAGGGGGTTGCGTAGGGGTGGGATTGGGTAGAATAGGTTGACATTTTCATTTTTTTCTTTTTCTTTTTAAAAAAATTAGATATAAAAAAGTGTTTGAAATAATTTTAAACAAAATTATTTTTTTTATAATTTTTGGGGCCCAATGGCACATGTTATTTTTTAATTAGTCATTTTGCCACGTCATCGCAAGTGTATCACACACTCTTCATATATTTTGTTGATTATCAAAAAATGCCTAATAGGAACAATTTTTGAATTGGTAAAAGTGTTCAATATGTACTAGTCTTAGTTGAAGTGTCTAAGTGAATTATGCAGACAACTTTAAGGGATCGCTGATACTTAAGCCCAAAGTTTATGTATGATATTTGCATTCATCATTTAGTCCTTCATAGGCCAAGACAACTTGTGGGCCATAAATTGGAGTGGAAATAATTAAGGAAAAACTATCTAATTATACAAATATTTCTATAATATTTATTAATTTTTTCTATAGTTTAAAATAATTACGTATTATCTCACTAATTAATAATCTCTTATTAGATTTTAAATCAAATACACCTAGATACTTATATTTCTAGAATCAGATACACTTTTAAATACAAATATACATGGAGAGAAGCAAATGAGAGGGAAAGATGCGAACAAGAGAGGGGTGAGAGGAGAGGCGAGCGAGTCATAGAGTCATTCTATCCCAGATAAATGTGAATCATACTAGATACATGTATCTAGGATACCTAATTAATATATTCAAGATGCATTTGGACATACAGATACATAAGGAGAGATGAGAATGGGATAGGAGAGAGGCAAGCAAGAGAGTCATTGTATCCCAGATACCTGCGAACTCGGATACAATGTATCTGGGATAAATTACACCTAGTTTTGACCCTATATATTCGAGATACATGTATATGAACGTGTCAAATACATGCATATTTATCTGGGGATCGAAATCTGACAGAAATGGTAATTTTGAAAACTCACCACAAGGAAAATGAGTTGATTTGGAAAACATTTTACCCAACCAAACATGAGAAAATTGAAAAACAGTTTCCGAAAAATGTTTTCCTCCATACCAAACACACCCTTCGTGTCAGCTGAGTTGGGTGGTTTGGTCTCCTTCAACACTTCAGTCTTCAGCTAGTTTTGCTGTCTTCCTCTTTAGCTTTTGAATGTTGTTGTTCCATTTTGTGTCTGGCTTAGAGTTCAACATTAATTTGGATTTTTCTTACATATATATAGTTTAGATTAGTTCAAATCTAGTTAAGCCCATTTTTTCCCACCTCTGGATTCCTTTGATTATAAAAAAATAAAAAATTCAATTCACTTACTTGCTAAGGACACTAATATTGTATTCAATTTAACTCAGTGGTAGAGTAAGGCTATTAGTTCGTATAGTATATGTTCTCTTTTGTTGTATGAAAGATTGAAAAGAAGAGAAATAACAACTTCATTACCACAAGAAGTTAATATCTTGAAAGTTATTTAGAGACAATTAAACGACTTAAATTTGACACAATACATCACGATTAATAGACATACAACATGAACATCAATATAGTAATAATTGATATTTTACAACAAGATCATCGATCTGCTTCTCTCGATCCCTCACACATTCCGCAATTTAGGAATAACAAAAAGTGGATCTTTCTTAAACATGGTGATATCCAATACCTCATCCATGTTAATTTTAGCCGGATCCATTTCATTTGGCAGAATCCAATCGAACTTATGGATCAACGAAGCAACAGCTAACGGAATATACCTTGAAGCCAAGGGTTCTCCAGCACATATTCTTCTCCCCGAACCAAAAGGAAGATACTCAAACTTTTGCCCTTTGTTGTCGAATTTTGAATTGATAAATCTTTCAGGTTTGAAGCTCGAAGGATCGTCCCAAATCTTTGAATCCCTTGCAATTGCCCACATATTGACCAGCACTTGAGTGTTTCTGGGAATTCTGTACCCCATGACTTCACATGTTTGCACTGCACGGTGAGGGAGCAACAACGGTCCAGGAGGATGCAACCTTAGTGTCTCTTTAAAACAAGCGTCCAAGTATGGTAAGCTTGGCAAATCGGATTCCTTTATAATGCCCTTACCTCCTCCTACTACTTGTGATATTTCATCACGGAGTTTTTGTAAGGCTTGTGGATTTCTAAGGAGTTCTACAAGCATCCATTCACTCGTAGCAGTCGTAGATTCTGTTCCAGCTCCAAATATTTCCTGAAAGATCAAAGAAATAGAAATTAATTACTAAATACGTCAAGTCATTTTCTTTATTGAAAAAAGTGAATGTCTCAAATAATAATTATCAGTTGAGTGACGTACCACAAGCAATGCATTGACATGTTTATCAGTGAAACCATTTTTAACCAAAGCATCTACAAAATCTACAGGATCCAATGAAGGTTGACTCTCTCTTTTTCTTTTGTCCTGAACAATGTCTCCCCAAACAGCGCAAATAGTATCAAACATACCCATAAGTTTCTTATAAGTCCCCTGGAAATCCGTACAGAAAATACCCAAAACAGGATACAAATCTGATAATTCCAGTATACCACCCGCCTCTGTAAATTTACGTAAGTACTCACTTAGTCTTGCACCAATTCCCTTTCCTGCATAATCAATTAAATCTACTGAAAGAAGTAAATTACCCAACACATTTAACGCGGTCACAAAAACCACAAACTTTATTTTAATCACTTGTCCCTTTTTAGTATCTAAATATTGCATCATTTCCCTGATTTTCATCTCCCTTAAACTTACTTGTGATTCCAATGCTTTGTTAGAAAACAGGGCTCCCTTGTATACAGTTCGAACATTTTTCCAATTCTCATCACACTCTTCTAAAAAAGCAGTTGACACATTGTGAAGTTTCGATCCCTCAACTCGGATGGGATGAGAAACGAAACGACCAGAAAGCATACGATCATGTGTTTTAAGTACCTCTGCAGCAGCTGCAGGGGATGAGACTACGACCACAAGACGTGTGCCGAACCTTATGGACATTAAATCAGGACCGTGAGATTGAGCTAGCTTTGCTAGAGAAGCATGAGGACGTTTTCTACCAACTTGGAAAAGATTTCCAATAAATGGCCATGAAAATGGACCTGGAGGAAGTGGTAATTTTGTTTTTGATGGATAGAAATATCTCAAAGTGATAACAAAAACGAGAGAAAGAAGAATTGGAGTGATTAAGTAATACATCATACACAGGTTGTTGGTTTTCTGATCAGTCCATTATGTAGCAACGCATATATAAAGGGCAAGACACCCTTTGTCACTTACACTAAACGTTAAAAAAAGAAAAATAAAATACTATAGACTTAAAAAAAATTTATGGACTAAAATTCTTAGGAGAGTAGAATTAAAGGAGAAACAAAATTGAACTCGCAATTTTGATGAATAAAAGTTATGTTTTTTCATATTTAAAAAAATAATTAAAAAAAATTATGGACTTAAAATATATTTTAGATATTATGTGATTATAAGTTCTAATGAAAGGTAATTTAACATTTTAATTCTTTTTCATATGATTTTAGTGGGGAGCACTGCACAATCATCCCTAGATTTGATATGATAGGAACATCGAGATTTATCTTGCGTTTCAACATGCAATATGAAGTTATGAATTCAATGAGTATTTGAATATGTAATTTGGGATCATGATTTCAAATTTCAATACATAATTTGAGATTTTAAATCATAGTTTTAATTTATTTTTTTAAAATATAAACTGGACCCATAAGCTTATATTTTGTAAAAAAAAAAAAGACTAATCATTTTAAATTTTGTAAAAAAAAATCATACTCGGCGTGAAGAAATTATTCATACCATGTGAGAGGATTAAATTAAAGAATAGTTAGTTATTACTATTGTTGACTAGTGAGCTTATACAAAATTATGTGTATTTGAAAGTTTGTAATAACTAACATTTATTTATGAGGAAAACTTACATAAATATGTTATATTAAGAAAATATTTACATTTGTAGCAATAACATATTTTTTACTTCAACACTTATAATAAATTTTTAAAAGAGAAAACAATTTATAAAACACATAATATAAGGTTTATTGATGGATAATACATTTATCACATATTTTAATACACTTATAATACATTGTGTCAATTTCATATCAAACAAGCATAATATATTTGAAAACACTTATAATACATCTATATTGCATGCATAATTCATTTTTAATGCATAATGCAGATTTATCAGTATATTACTATATATTGCTATAAATGGTAAGAAATAAAGTTAAAATAAGTTATTATTTATTGAAAAGTACTCATCCAAGTAATTTTTCTATCTATAAAAGGAACAAGGAGATATGGATTTATTAGGACTGCGATTTAGGAAATTTTGATATCTTATTTATAAACACTATAGTTTGCTCATTTAATAAGATCTATAAGAATGTGAAAATATGATAGTTTTCACAACTTATGAAGTTTTCAGGTTTATGGGGAAAATAAAACTTAAAACATTCAAAGTGTATGTCCAAACAAAACTTTAAATGTCTTGCCTCATAGTCAAAGGTCTTAAATTCGAGATTTAGTATGGGAAAAGGATCAAAAGAGCCTTTTGTTAAAGCTATACTTCTAAAAGAGACACCGATTTTAAAAATTGATCACCAAAATGAACAAATCGTGAAACTCTCAACTACGACTGAGTTCGAGTTTTGGTGTAGAAAAAAGGGTCAAAATGGTCATATTATAAAGCTATACTTCTAAACATTATTTTTAAAAATATTTTTGGGGCGAGTCTTTGGACGAGGAGTATCAAAAACGCTTCGGGACGCAAATATAATGTGTAGATCAATAGAACGTAAGTCCTAGAATTTGGGGCATAAAAAACGTAAGTCCTGGGCGTAAAAGCATACGTCCTAGGTATAAATTTTTTTCTTTGGTTTTTAAACCATTTTTGCTTTAAATCATATTTTTCATTATTGATGTAGTGATATTTATATTTATGCTATTATATTTTTTTCAAGTTATAGTGATTTTTAAAAAAATGTATAAATAAACTCTCATATAAAATGACATTGTCATATATAACTTTTTAGACAATCATGTCTAAAATTGATAAGATAGAGCTTTCACAGCACTATGTTCCTGAGATAACTTTATTCATTTTTTGTCATCACTCTTACGTGTTTTATTCATCTTCTTCTTTGTCAATTTAAAATTTCTTGTAATAATTTGTAAGACACAAATAGGCATATATAAATTATATATTATACGTTATATAACACTATAAATAACAAGCGTGTGTATCTTATGTTTGAAATTTTTATAATTGAATAAATTATTATAAAACCCATATATTCAAAATATTCTAGAAGGAGTAGGAATATTAAATAAAATAAAATTGAGACTTCACTTGATTGAGTATAGCAATTAGAGTATTATTTTTATTTGTATATATTTTGTATTATATTTAATTACAAAAGTAGGTCTAAATTATAGTGATTGTTCGGCTTTAGAAGACATTCAAAGGTAAGACAATGCATTTCTAAATTTAATTATATGATAACCTAATTAATTTGAGCTTGAAATGTCTAAAAACATCTGAAAGAATAGAAGACAATCTTACAAAGAAATTTTAAAATATGATTGATTCAAATTGAAGTGAATTAGACAAATTAACAAGTAGAAAGTAACTACAAATTTAATTGCATTAAAAAAAAATTCAATTAATACTAACAATAAATACATACTCAATTAATTAAAAAAAAAATACATACTCAATTATTTATTTATACATATTACCATTGAATAATTTTGAGGCCTTAACAATGAAATATGCATGTAAATTTTTAATTGTATTTTTTAAAAGAATAAATTAATATTCTTATTCAAGAAAATTAAATCCATGTATTTAGGTTAGTTATGAAGTCATTTTACAACAAACATAACGTGGGTCACGTTTTAAAAAATTTCACTGCAAAATTTTTCAAATTAAACCATTTCAAGAAAGCTACATAATATAATGTCTTCTCTTGCCCGTCTCCATCAGGAAAATTTTAGTCATGAAATTATTGAATAAATAATTTATAGTAGTTGGAAAGTAATAGATGTTTTGTGGTGCAATTGTTGAATAAATAATTTATAGTAGTTTAAAAGTAATAGATGATTTGTGGTTCATTTCTTAATTAATTTATAGTAGTTGGAAACTAATAGATGTTTTCTGGTGCATTTATTAATTATTAATTAACTTTTTTTAGTGAAAAAAATATTTATTTCACCATCACTCGATCTTTACATATTAATTACTATAATGTATAATGTATATGAATAGACGACTGCCATTGCACTCTTCAAATTGCAAGAGATTGTGTGAATCAATCATGAGCTTCCTATGATAATACATTAAGGGATCATTGAATTATGCAGATACTAAAATTCTATAAGTGATACTATATTTGATAGTGAAGAAAAATATCGAATAATATCGAATATAAAAAGATAAACACTTTACGTTTCTCTTCTTAGACAATTAATGCACATATAAGTGGTTCTTATGCTACAACTATCTATAATATTATAGTAGTCAGATTACATCCTAATCATTAACTATTCTAGGGATAAAATTAATATTAGGATTACATCATATACAGGTTGTTGGTTTTCTGATTAGTCCATATTGTAGCAACACATATATAAAGGGCAATACATCCTTTGTCACTTACACTAAATTTAAGAAAAAAAAATTATAGACCTAATAAATTAATGATCTAAAATATATTATTGAGATTATGTGACTATAAGTTCTAATTAAAGGTGAATTTAGATTATTTTTTTCATATGTGTCATTTTAGTGGGTACACTCGCAATCTCCCAAGATTTGATATGATTCGAACGTCAATTTTATCTTACCTTTGGACATTCCATATGAAGGCATGATTTCAAATCTCAATGTTTTTCAAGAAAATATGATTTGAGATTTCAAATCATGATTTCAATTATTTTTTTTAAATTATAAAACTTCGCTTATTAACTTATATTTTAAAAAAAAAAAAAAGACTCATCATTTTAAGTGATATATATATGCTCGGCATGAAAAGCTTCTTTGTATCATATGTAAGGATTATATTTAATAATGACTAGTTACTTCAATTGTTGATTGGTGAGTCTTGATAAAATTATGTGTATTTGAAAGTTTGTAATCGCAAACATTTATTTATAAAAGAAACATGGAGATATGTGATTTATTAGTACAATACTTTAGAGGTATTCTAATTTCTTATTTATAAACTGTAGTTTGCTCATTTGGTAAGATTGTATAAGAATGAGGAAAATTTTGATAATTTTCACAACTTGTGGAATTTTCATGTTTATGAAAAAAAAAAATACAACTTAAAAAGTTCAAATGGAATGTCCAAATAGAAAAAAATTCAACTTCATATCATTTTGATTCATATTATGATTTTAAATTGTAATTTCATATTACACGACCAAAAGAACCCTTTATATTAAATTTGTTTGGTTTTTAATTGTCTTAAGGGAACCACAAGGCAACTACTCACCAACATAAATTATGGTGGGCTGATTGGGATCCCTCAATCCTTAATCAGGTCAGGTCTTTGATTCGAGTCATGAGTATAAAAAAAATCCTATTAGGAGCATTGCCCCCAAAATAAGTCCGACAACACGTGATCTAAGGGCGAAAAGAATCAAAACAAGTCAGCTACTCTCATCCTATACTCTTGTCCCATGACTCATGGGCCATGACACAGATGGTGGAGCCATAATATAACACTAATGGATTTAAAAATTTAATCCTTTGAAAGTTATTGAGTTATAAATTAATAATATTTATATATTTTGAATAAACTTTTTAAAGATAAATATAGATTTGGAATTAAAATTATTTAATGTAATAATAGCATTATAATAATAATGTATTATCGAGATACGATTATCCCAACAAGAATTAAAAGAACAGAAAGGACACAAATTTTTTTATGTGAAAACCCTTCTCAATAAGGGATAAAACAATCATGGACCTGAGAGGGGCAAAATAATTCACTATAATAGAAATTGGAAAAATTATTTGAGTGAGTATTTTTAATAAATAATTACTAATTTTAGCGATATTTTTTATTTATTATCATTTATAACGATACATAGGAATACTATGATAAATCTGCAAACAAACACATACATATCAATCACACACTGACAAGTGAGACTTGCTCAAGTAGTACTTGAGTCACCTCCATCATCAATAGGTTGGTTGAGGATTCGACAGAGAATAAGTGGAAATACTATTGATCCTTCTGGAGAGCGGTGGAAAAAGAAGAAACAAATCACATAGCATTAGTGTGAGTTATGCATTATCATCAAATTTTTCACTCACTCTTATGCTCTTTTCCTCAATTTAGGAATGACAAGAAGTGGATCATTCTTAAACATTGTAATATCCAAGATCTCATCCATGTCAATCTGAGCTGGATCCATGTCATTGGAAGAATCCAATCAAACCCATGGATCAAAGAAGCAACAACTAAGGGCACAAACCTGGAAGCCAGAGGTTGTCCAGCACACACTCTCCTTCCTGAACCAAACGGAATATACTCAAAATATCTCCCTATGTAATCCATTTTCGAATTGATAAATCTTTCGGGTTCGAACCTCGAAGGATCATCCCAATTCTTAGGATCCCTTGTCAGTGGCGGACCCAGGATTTTCACGAAGTGGGTTCAAGTTATAAAAAATAAAACTAAAATGTGGCAACAGGGATTCGAACTCGGGTTGGTTGGGAAAATTGAACTTTTCACCACTCAGCCAAGGGTCACACTTGTGTTAGTGTCAAAAGTTAATATATACATATAAATTTTAAAAAATTGATTAAATATACATATATATACGGTGCTATTTTTCAACGAAGTGGGTTCATATGAACCCACTTGACCCACTGTAGGTCCGATCCTGTCCCTTGCAATTGCCCACATATTAACCATCACTTGTGTATCTTTCGGAATTCTATAGCCCATGACTTCACATGTTTCCACAGCACGATGAGGGAGTAGCAACGGTCCAGGAGGATGCAACCTTAATGTCTCCTTAAAACAATCCTCCAAGTATGGCAAGTTTGGCAAGTCAGATTCCTTTACAACGTTATTCATACCTCCTACTACTTGTGAAATTTCATCGGGGAATTTTTTTAAGGCTTGTGGATTTCTTAGAAGTTCGACAAGCATCCATTCACTTGTAGCAGTCGTAGACTCTGTACCAGCTCCAAATGTCTCCTGAAAAAATAAACCGAACAGTATCAGTCGAGTGACCATCTGAGAAATAGATAAAAAAAGGTTAAAGAGAAAAAGAAATGTACCACAAGCAATGCATCGATCTGTGTTTTTAACCATAGCATCTATAAAATCTATATTACCCGAAGAAGGCAGTTTGCTAACTCCACTTCTTCTGTCATGTACAATCCCGGTCCAAACATTACAAATGTTATCAAACAAAACCATAAGTTTCTTATACGTTCCTTGGAAATCCCGACTGAAAATACCCAAAATAGGATACAAATCTGCTAACTGCGGAGTAACAGCCGTCTTTGTATACGTAACCATGTGCTCTCTCATTCTTTCGCCTACGCCATTACCTTCATAATCCATTAAATCTTTTGAAAGAATCAAATTACCCATTACATTGAAAGCTGTCACAGACACCACGTCCCATATCTTGACCTTGTTTAACAGCCATATGTTGCATCATTTCCGCGATTTTCTTCTCCCTCATACTTACCTGTGATTCAATAGCTTTGGAATTGAAAAGCTCTGCCCTAAATAAAGTTCGGATACTTTTCCAATAATCATCACACTCCTCTAATAACGCAGGTGATAAATTGTGAAGTCTCGATCCCTTGACTCGTATATGAGGAGATAGGTATCGTCCTGAGAGCATACGATCGTTGGTTTTGAGAACCTCAGCAGCAGCAGTAGGGGATGAGGCGATGACCACGAGTCTTGTACCGAACCTTATGGACATTAAATCAGGGGAATGAACTTGAGCTAGCTTTGCTAAAGAGGCATGAGGACGTCTTCGATCGACTTGGAAAATGTTTCCAATTAATGGCCATGAGAATGGACCTGGAGGAAGTGGTATTTTTTTTCTTGTAATAGAGAGAACTTCAATATTATTTTATTTTAACTTGTTATCATTGTTTAAAAGGAAAATTACAAACATGTGATATGTATTTACGATAAATCACTATAATTTAAAATAATTACATTCATAGCTATAGACAGGATTTTATAGCAAATTTCTCTCTGCTCTCTCGTTCCACTACCCTCTCTCTTGTCCCCTGACCCCTTCTCTCTCCATCTCGCCCCTCTTTCTCTCTCCATCCTAAATAATTGTAGCCCAAAAAATATTTCACATAATATGATAATTATATTTTGTATTATTTATCAAATATATTTGTATTTCATATTAATTGTATTTGTACTATGTATCAACTAAATATGTATTCTATATCAATTTATTCATCGATACAAATTGTGTTTGTTAATAAAATCAATACAATTATGTTTAATATATGATACAAATCAATTGTATTTATGATGAAACGTGATACAACAAGTACAATATGCATTCATCCTCGGGAAACTTACATAAATAATACTAAATTAAAAAAATAATTTACCATTTATAGCAAAAATAATTTTTTGTACTTGATCACTTTTAATTTATTTATAATACAGTTTTAATATATATTACAAAGAACAATTTATTATTCACATATAATACAAGTTTTATTGATGGATAATACATTTATCACACATTTTAATACATTTATAATACAATGTGTCAATTTCTTACCAAACAAGCATAATATATTTTAAAAAAACTGTTATAATACATATATATTGCATACATAATTCACTTTTAATACATATTGCAGATTTAACATAGTATTGTTATGTATTGCTATAAATGGTAATAAATAAAAAGTATCGCTAAAATCAGTAATTATTTATTAAAAGGTACACATCCTAGTAATTTTCCCTTTATCGTCTCTGTCAAATGTATTATGTATCATTTGTATTTAATCAAATATAGGTGAGAGAAAAAAAAATATAGGTGAGAGAATTGTATCCAGACAATTATATTTGTGCATATCAATTGTATTTGTGATACAATGAATACAACATGTATGCATCCCCTCTCTTCTCCTTCTCTCGATCACATTTGCCTCTCTCAATCTCGCTCGCCTCTCTCCTCCTAATATGTGTAGCTAAATACAATAGTTTTTTTATACAATTGTATTCATTTTGATACAATAAGTTGTATATACTGTATTCGTGATACAACGAATACCATAGGTATTCAACCTATCTCGTCTCTCTCCTTTCTCCCAGATTTTGCTCACCTCTCTCCTCTCTCTCTCTCTCATATTTTCGCTCACCTCTCTCCTCCCTCCTAGATTTTGATCACCTCTCTCCTCTCTCCTAGATTTTGCTCACCTCTCTCCTCTCTCCTCTCTCTCTCCCAGATTTTCGCCCACCTCTCTCCTCTATCCTAGATTTTGCTCACCTATCCCCCCTCTCCTCTCTCTCTCCCAAATTTCGCTCGCCTCTCTCCTCCCTCTTTCAGATTTTGCTCATTTTTCTCCTTCCCCTAACATATAGCTATATTTTGTAATTAAGTAACTATAGCTATAAATCTCTAATTAAGTCCAAACTACCGTCATTTTTGAAAGTTTCTCTTTTTAAAATATTTAATTGATACTCAATATTTAGTAACTTAGACAAAAAAAAAATACGTTTCCCTTTTGCTGATTTATTCTTCCTCTTCCACCTCCTCCTTCTCGGACTTGCTTCCTCTTCTTCTCCATTTTTTCCTCCTATCTAGGTTGTGAGATTATTAAACATTTTTCTATCAGTTAATCTCGGATTTGAATTAATTTAATTTTGCTTTACATTAAACAATAAGTTCATGATGGTTAAAGGATTAAAAACAAATGTGTATTATTGGAAAAAGTTGAAACAATGCCAAATCACTATTGTTGTAAAATGAGTTTTTATTTTATTTTTATAATTGTTGTTATTTTGAAAATTTGTTGATTAGGTTTGTTCTTATTAACGACTTTGACTCGCCCTTAGCTCTAGCCAGTCTCCAGCACATCAGGTTTCAGAGTGAGCTAGTCATTCTAGCTCGTGTTGGATTATGTCGGTTGTGGCATGATGTCCTTAGTTTTCAGACACAAACTAATTTATATATTTAATTTGGTGTCTTTGATACTCTTAGACGTAGTATTTGGGGTTTAAATGTTCTCGATGTGATGACTTTCTAGTTTTGAAAAATGATATCTAATAGACTTTAGTGGATGTGTGTTTCTCACATTAATAAGATTTGAGCTTCCGCATTATGATTGTATTTCATAAGTTGAACAATTAATATAAGTTGGGATTGAATTTGTTGGTCCACCCACCTAGAAGGTTGAGTGTGGGTGTCACTCATGACTCGTTTTGGATCATGATAACATGGATCTTTGGAAACCTTCTAAAGTCTCTATACTTATGATAAGAAGCATTATTTTCTCACTATTGTGGATGATCACACTAGATAAATCTAGGTGTTTTTGTTACAATTGAAATCTAAAGTGATAGTTGTCCTGAAGTATTTCTTGCACTGAATTTTTTAATTCACAATGTGCTTCCTTATTGGCTGAATTTGGTATGATCCATCAAAGTAGTTGCCCTTACACTCCACAACAAAATGGTGTTGTGGATAGAAAGCACAGACACGTACTAGAGACAACAAAAGCTTTAAGGTTTCAGGCTTTGGGGTCTATGTATTAAAGTTCTTGTTCATTTAATCAATAGGTTACCCTCTTCTGTTTTGACAGGCAATACACATTATGAGGTGTTGCATAATAAAAAAATTTCATTAATCACATTAGGTTATTAAGATGTTTATGTTTTGTCACCGCTCTACCCAAAGGTGATAAGTTTTCTCAGAGGGCCAGAGCTGATGCGGTCCTTGATTTTTCAGATATTCAGAAAGGCTATATCCGATTGGATTTAAATTCTCACGTGTTTTTTGTTACTGGAAATGTAACATTCTAAAAGTTAGATTTTCTTTTTAAATCAAAGTCTCACACGATTCTTCATTTCTCAGTCTCATGTCACCAATTGATCTTCCTCATAGTACTCCCACTGAACCAGCAGTAGCAGGTGAGTGGGAGAATGTTGTTGATCTTGTTAATGAGGCAACAACTAATTTAGATGATGCATCAAATACTCTAGATGATGTTGCTACAGGAGTTGACATCATAGAGACATATGATCCAAATGATACAATTGATCATAAGTCATAACAATGATACTACAATGGTTGAAGTTGCTGAAGAGAATGTTATACATGCTCCACCTGCTCCTGCTCATGCGTGTTTAAAGAGACCAATAAGGCCAGCTAAGCAACCTACATGGATGGAAGATAATGAGTTTCAAGCTCCCACAAAAAATCAACCAACTTATATCCTATGTCCAACTATTTGTCCTATAAGAAGACCTCACCAAGATACCATGTTTATGTTGCTAATTTCTCTACCTTTATTGAGCCTCATAGTGTAACACCTTAGAAATTTTTTGAGCTAAGACTCGAACCATCCTTCGTTGTGAGTAGGATTTTATCAAGGAATTTAAAAATTCTTAAGTATTAAAGTCAGGTCACTAGACGTAGCACCTTGAGTTTCAAAAAGAACTAAATTGGAAAAAATAGCAAAAACTGAAATTTTGCAAAGTCAAGCTAAGTATGAATTTTGGGTCAACTTCAAACAACCATAACTCCTAGTTCAAGATTAGTTAGGTGTGCTACAAGATACCGTAGGAAAAATCTTTGAATTATCTTTCCAACGCCACTGAGTTTGCTCAATTTCGAGTTTGTATGAGGGAGATATGTCCATTTGAAGTCGGGTTGTCTAGATAAGGAAAGTCAAAACCGGATTTTTGGAGGGTATTATGGCCTTTTCCATACCTAATTAATTTATTTCGTTTTTAGAACTTTAATTGGGGTCTGAACTGAGTTAGTTCAGTTTACACAATTGAAAATCACGCTAGGGTTTTTAGAGAAAGAACTCAAGAGGAGAAAGGAGAAGAAAAGGTCTAGATTCGTCGATTTCTTGAGGAATTGATTGCGGATTTCGCCAAGGATTTGATCCTACGAGGTATGTGAGTTCACATAGCGTTGAGTTCGTTCACCCACGCGGCAAACATGTGTATTTCAGTATGATATTCGTCCTAATAGATTGGGGATTTGATGTCCTTGAGTTATGTTCTTGAATTTCTTTCGTTCTTGAATTTGGGATGAGATTGAGGAGTTCTTGAGAGTTTAATGTCGATTATTAGAGTTGCTTTGAGTTAGATTTTTGTGTATATGTCTTGGGTACCTGAATCTAAAGAGATATTGAGAAAAAGAATCGAAATTAAGGTCAGAAAATGAGAGGAAAAGTTTGTTAGTTTTGCCTGGGGGAATGCTGCCACGACGCACCACCGTAGCGCTAGAAAGGTTGGGGCGGCGCGCCAGCAGTGCGCTAGAAATGGCTCTCTGAACTTTAAGGCTGGCGCAATGCGCCAGGGTCGTCCGCCCTAACCCGTTTTTGTCGTTTAGCCCGTTTGAGTTCTTCTAAAGTGTACTAACACTTCCTATCGATTCTAACTACTTTAAATGACTTCTAAAAATCTAGAAATCATCCAGAAACATGAATCCTAACCTTGAATCCATAAATTCAAATTCAAAGTAGAGTTAAGAGTTAAGTCTTGAGAGTTCTTTCGAACATTTTGAGAAAGTCCCTTTGAGTCTTTTTGAGGAGTCTTCTACAAATTCTAGTAACTTGTTTCAAGACTCGAGCAAGTGAGTATGAGAATAAGGAGAACATATTCAGGATTCTACTTTATCATCATGATATGCTTCATATCATGAACCATAACTCTTGAATTCATAATTCACATTCAAGAGAGAGTTAAGAGTAGAGTTCAAGAAAGTCTTTGAGTTCAATTGTGGAACCTTTGAGATCAACTATCGATTTGAGCTAAGTTTTGAGAAAGTAAGTATAAGAATGAGAAGAGTCGGATACATGAGTTCCATATTGTTATGTAGACCCTCGAGTTGAGTAGTTCATGCCCATAATTTTGCATGAACCATATGAGTCGAGAAATCTTGAGATAAGGAGTATCATTGAGTCCTTGTGTTGAGTTGTTCATGTCCATAATTCCGCATGAACCTTATGAGTTGAACATTTTTGAAATGAGTAGTATCATTGAAGTTCTTCAGTTTTGAGTAGTTGAGTTCCGAGTATCGAGTTCTTTGTATGTTTATTGAAAACCTTGAGTTGAGTCGTTCACGTCCATCATTCGGCATGAACCCTATTTTGAGAAGTCTTTTACAACCTTTTCTAAACTTGTTTTAAGACTTGAGCACTTGAGTTGGGAAAGAGTAGAGTCGAGTTCATTTTCCTTAAATGATATATGGGAACTAAGTATTTCCAAGGGTAAATGTTTTCACATTTAAAAGAGGAGGACACTGAGATTTCCAAAAGAGTTTTGAGCAGTTGAGTAACATCTCTTTTTAGAGAAAGATTTTGAGTTATAATCTCAAACCACAAAAAGAGTTATGTTTTTTTAAATCATATGAGATGAGTATATATTGGGAGTAGTATTGAGCACCGATATGAGGACGAGTTCAGATAACTCAAGTCTCTATAAACCATATAGCCGACGTGGGTAGAAAGGGTTATACTTTTTACATGATTCCTTAATGCATTTTATCATAGGCTAGTGAATCCACTTAGTTGAGAGGTCTTATACCTTGGAAAATTATAGGACAGTTCTGGTAGCGTCGGTGAGACACTGTATCATCACATAACTCATAGTGATGGTTGTCGGTTAGAGAAACTCTCATAGAGTTATATTGTATTTCTATATACACACTGAGTATTATTGTATTTTTCAGTACATTGAGTTGCTATCTACAGTTTTACAGCTTTCCATATATATTGCATCTTTTACTATTGATTTATCCTTAAGTATCATGAGTTGAGTATTTCGAGTTGAGTATCTTGAGTTGAGTATCTTGAGTTCATATGTGCTTTATTGTGTCGAGTACCTTATTGTTGAGTTTCACTGAGTTGAGAACCTTATTAATGATGAGTATCTTATCCTTGAGTACTTCTAAGTTGAGTAAGTTTGAGTATCCTTGAGTATTCCTTGAGTTGAGTAAGACAGAAAAGAGGTAAGTATGTTTCCTTCTTATCAAGTTCAAGCTTATTTCATGCTTTAGATTTCCCCTTACATGCTTGTACATTCCACGTACTGAGCCATTTGGCTTGGATCATTTCATGATGCAGATAGAGGTATTCAGGGTCATCAATAGGAGCTTTGTTGATACCATATGAAGTTCGAGTTAGCTATGGTGAGCCTCCTTGCTTTCAGAGAGTTCCACTTTTACTTTCAGTTATATCAGTTGTTAGGATGTCGTGGGTCTTGTCCCAAATTCCATCTTTGTCATTTAGAGGCTTCATAGATAGACTGTAGAGTTTCAGAAGTCTGTTCATTTATTTCATTAAAGGAAAAAAGGATAAATATACCCCCCGAACTTTCGAAAATGGTATGTCAATACCCTCCGTCATACTTTTCATCCATCAGAGACCCTGTCGTTCAATAATCGGTGCACATTTGCCCCTCCCTCTAACGGAACACTCAGCTTGTACACGTGACGCAATCCTAAGCCACAACCCGAATTGACCAATTATTTAACCCAAATTTCAAAAACCCGCTCATGACCTATTCAACCCACAAATAAACTATGGACCAATTCAACCAATGTACCGACCACTGCCATCGGAGACACTAAAGAACCCATGAAATTTCTATTTCGTTCTTGTCCAGAGAGCCGTCCAGAACCAATTCAGATGGATGTTAAATTATTAAAATAATCAAAGCAAAACTAAGAGAGAGTAAAAGCAGTTCCTCTGTGAAAGCAAAAAATAAATTCAATACACTGATGTTTTCAAGAAATCATAAAGTAACGGTGACAAGTTGTGTCACCATTAATGTCCCCCAAACTCAAAGAAGCTCTTGGTTTTTCCATAAATCCAAAAAAAAAAAGAGTAAAACCCACCAAAAAACTCCAAAAATAAAAAATTGGTTTGATCGAAAATAGAAATAAACAAACAAAAAAAAATCAAATTTCCAAATTCCTCTGAGCAGTGAAGAAAGGTACTTACAAAAACAGACATAATGTGTTCCATAATAAGCTGAGAAGTTTCAGAAGATGCAAAAGAAAAAGGGTTGCCGGAAACAATGGCGAATTCATCTAACTCGGCGGCAATATCCTCCGGTACCACTACCACTCCCAATATAAGAAGGGGCAGCAGAAAAAAGTGATTTAGGTAAAACTTGAGGAGGAGCTAAACCTTTAGAGACTTCAAAAATAGAGACTCCAAGAACGAGATAGAAATTTCATGGGTCTTTTGGTGTCACTGCGGCGGTGGCCGGTACATTGGATGAATTGGTCCATAGTTTATTTGTGGGTAAATCGGGTGGGTTGAATGGGTCATGGGCGGTTTTTTGAAATTTGGGTTAAATAATTGATTAATTCGGGTTGTGGCTTTTAGGATTGCTCCACGTGTACAAGTTGAGTGTTCCGTTAAGTGGGAGGGGTAAATGTGCGCTGATTATTGGACGGCAGGGGCTTTGATGGACGAAAAGTATGACGGAGGGTATGGCAAGTTGAATAATTTATTTTTATTTAGTTACATGAATTTTATTCGGTTGTTAAGTTTTGTATGCTTGAGTTAGTCTTTCGCTTGTAGTCAGCCAGGACGAGGGTTTGCTTGGAAACTAGCAATGGTTCTCGAGTGCCGGCCACGTCCAGGGTGTAGGCTCGGGTCGTGACACATAGTTTCAAGGAAGCCATCAAAGATGACAGTTAGATCAAGGTAATGAAGAAAGAAGTTGAAGCCCTTAAAGCAAACAAAACATGAAAGGTTGTGGAGTTGTCAAAAGGAATGAATATTGTTGGATCCAAGTGGGTCTACAAAATAAAATACAAAATGAATGGCATTGTTGAAAGGTTCAAGGATAGGTTTGTCGCAAAGGAATATAGTGAACGAGAAGGAATAGATTATCATGAAATATTTTTACATGTGTCTAAGATAGTAACAGTTAAATCAGTCAGAGCATTGGCTGCCTATAAAGGCTGAAATCTATTTCAAATGGATATTTACAATGTATTCTTGCAAGGAAACTTAAGTGAAGAAGTTTATATAGAGATGCTTGAAGGTTTAAGAAGACTGTGGAGAAGAGAGTATGCAGATTGTTGAAGTCCTTATATAGTCTCAAACAAGCCTCAAGACAATGGAATATCAAGTTAACAAGTGCTCTAATATATAGAAGCAGGTTTCAATCAGAGCAACCATGATTACTCATTGTTTACCATAAAGAAAGGTAAGGATATTGTGCTTATACTAGTGTATGTGGGTGAACTTTTTATTATAGGTAGCAGCGACCAATTGATTGAAGATGCCAAAAAAAATCTTATACAAAAAGTTAAAGGTCAAGAACTTGGAGGAACTAAGATATATATTTCTTGGGCATAGAAGTCGATCTTAATGTCAGAAGCTATAATTCTACTAAATCAGAAGAAGTATATATATATATATATATATATAAACTAATATCTGAGATAGGGCTGAGTGGTTCCAATCCTGTTGTAACACCTCTGGAGACAAACAAGAACTTGACTACACTTGTGTATGATGAAGCACAGGGAGACACAAGCTAAGTAATGAAGTTCTAAGAGATGCTAGTGCCTATCAAAGACTGATAGAAAAATTGCTACTCCATGCTAATATATTTGATATTAGCTTCACGGTACAAACATTAAGTCAATTTATGCAAAGGTAAAAATTTCCCACTAGAAGGAAGCAATAAGGGTTGTCGGGTAGTTAAAAGGAGCTTCTGGTCAGGGTATTTTCATGAAGTCTGGTGCATCAAATGAGTTGAGATGTTGTTGTGACTCTGATGCCTCAATACTAGGAGGATATGTAATGAAATTTGAGGATTCTTTGGTGTCATGGAAATTCAGAAAGCAATAGACTATTTCAAGGAGTTCAGTTGAAGCTAAATAAAGAAAGATAACATATGTTATGGTGGAAGTAACTTGGTTGCTAGAACTCTATAAGGAGTTGAGAGTCTAACATTATTCAACTAGTAACTATCCTGAGTTAAAGCAAGGCAGCAATACAAATTGCCTTGAATCCTTGAGTCCATGAGCGTACAAAACACATCAAAATAGACTATTACTTTATCATAGACAAGATTAAAGCTGGAGGCACTGAAACCATATTTATTAGCACAAAGGATCAACAAGCAGATCTTCTGACAAAAGCATTGACTAACCAGTTAGGCGGTTAGGAAGTTAGTGGAGCTAACTTAAAAAGAATTAATTCAGTTAGGAGTAAGGGCCATTTTAAGTTTTCTATATATCCCCATTGATGTAGATTAGTAGTCAATTGTATTAATTCATTCTGTTTATCAATCAAAATTCTCTATTCCCTAGTTCTTCTATCGTTGCTTGAATTCTCAGTAGTAGCTTAGAATTTTTTTGTTTTGAAAAGATAAAAATGTGACAAATGTAACAAGAGATGACATATGTTATAACTTCATATTATCAATTAATTTTGAATTACTTTTCATATTCCACTTCTAAATAAGAAAAAATTATATTAATTTTAATAAGTATTTTAAAATATATTTTTTATTATATTAAATAAAATTCTATGAAATATAATTTTACATCGTATTAACAAAAATATACAAACTGAAACAAAAGAAATATTACAAATTCTATCTAAGTAATTATTTGGCAATTTTATATTGAAACTTGTTTATATTGAGAAGGTTTTTCCAAAACAAAAAATAAATAAAAATTGTAGCAGTATTTGACTCAGTGGCGTAGCCACATGGTGGTCAGGGTGTCCAATTGGACACCCTTTGTCGAAAAATATATATCGTATATACAAGTAAAATAGTACAAGAAATGATTAAATAACATATTTTGGATATCCTTAACATAACAATCTGTTTATATAAAAAAGTTTTTTTTTTTGTAACTTTTCTATCTCAAGTTGATTTTCGGTGATTTGGGTGATGAACTTTTGTGGTGTTTTCTCAATAATTTATTTGTTTAAGAGAAAATGAAACTTCTGAATTTGAGTTTTTTTCCTGATTTTTTTTTTTGGATTTTTATAGATTCTTTAGAAGTTTTAATTTGAGTTACT
Organism: Solanum acaule; assembly: GCA_036250505.1. Taxonomy (NCBI): domain Eukaryota; kingdom Viridiplantae; phylum Streptophyta; class Magnoliopsida; order Solanales; family Solanaceae; genus Solanum; species Solanum acaule. The sequence continues at coordinate 4,808 of JAJOOR010010465.1, read as the reverse complement.
TAGTTCATTCTTTGCTTTTGAGCTAAATACAAGAATATTTTGTTCAGTTAATTTAACAAATAACGCATATATGGTAATGTCCTCATTTGAAATGATTTGGATTACAATTTTATGCGTAGAGGTGAATTTAAAATTTAACAAGTATTGTGTAACGACATGTTTCCGTCGTTATAGAAATGCCAATAGGGGAAAATTTGGGGTCGGAAAACTTTTTCGTAGTATTTGATTTTCCCAATCTAGTCCAGATTTGGACAAAATCGGAGTCTTTTAGGTGTAGGGAAATCTGGTAACAATCGAGTGAATCATTTATGATTTTGATTGCATGAGTAGTTAGATAACTCGTTAAGGAATCCGTACGACTTTACGGAATTGAATTTGGGTGAGTAGAACTCCCAGAATCGACCTTAGCGTGAAGGGTATTTTCTGAGCGTCGTTGGTTAGGGGTGTGTTGTGAAATGGGGATTTTGGAATTCTTTAAATAGCTCATTGATTCGTGCAAGCCACCTTGGAGGGGGTTTTGGCCTCTCTGACGAGGACGCTAAAGCGGGATGAGGGCTGCTGTGGCGGGTCAAACGTGACTTAAAGTCGTAAATAAACCCCTAAACGACCTTATTATGCACTTTTTGACTTTTAGAGCTAAGGAACGAACCCCAGACGACTCCTACTCGTTTTTCACCATTCTTGAGGCTAAGGTAAGTTTTGCACTCCCCGAATTCGTTTTTCGATCCGTAGAACATAATAGAATGGGTGAATATTGATGGGGAAAGGTTTTGTTATAGATTCTATGGTGGAAACAATCCTAAATTGGATAATTGGGATCATGGGTATGATCTAGGGTTCATAGAATTGTTAGTAATTTGACTAATTAGCGGTTGTTTATTGATTCTCATATTCTATTGATTGTTTGTAGACCAAGAACAAGCAGAACGAATCCAGAAAGGGAAGAATCAAGTTTCTTAGGGTTTCAAGTTTGTTTCGAGGTAGGCGATGGTTGTGATTCTATGATTGTGTGATGTATGTTTGTTCTTGCTTCATTATGATACTTTTATATGTATGAATGTTGCAATGTGGATCACACTTGTTGTAAATGAGATAGAGGAATGATGATTGCCATGAAATCATGACTTAAATGTATGATCTTGATGATATACTTGTGATTGTGATTGTGGTGTGTTGCATGGATCTGTTGCCACGTTCCGGCATAACTAACTTGGATCTGTTGCCACGTTCCGGCATAACTATGGGATTAGTTGCCACGTTCCGGCATAATTATGGGATCGGATAGCACGTTCCGGCATGCTAACTGTTTGGGTTTGGGTCCCATGAGAGAACCAATGATTTGATATAAAATGTGAAGTTGTTCGTTGTTCGTAAATGTTGATAATATTGTATATGTTGATATATATGCATGTGATTATATTGTTGTCTTGACTTGCTTATGTTGCACTTAGTGGGATAGCCGCGTGATCCTACCAGTACACTGTGGTTGTGTACTGATACTGCACTTGCTCTTATTTTTGTTGAGTACAGGGCATCTTCAAGCGGCTACTGACTGACCTCGCTTAGGAGATCAATGATCGTTCGAATTCAAGGGTGAGCCAATTCTTCCGGGCTGCCATGGGTTCTCTTTCGTCTATGTCCACCATTTCCGGACTTAGACTATGTTCTATTAGTTATTAGTACATTAGTTGGGGGTTGCATCCCTTCTTGTTTAGACTTGGTTCATTGTTAGATGTTATGGTACATTGTCTTTCAGGTTCTAGGTTATTTCTTCCGCATTGTTAGTTTTTGTTAGACTTTTGTTGGAGTTTATGGAAACTCCATATTTATTTCCTTAGTATTTAACTTGCTTTCGTAACTTAAATGTCTTAGTTTTGATTTAGTTGTTTGGTTTGAGTTGTAGTAGTGATTCTCCCACCGGAAAGTTAGTGTGGGTGCCAATCACGACGGTCTGAGTCGTGACACATTGTTGCTAAATCTTGAATATAAATATTTTCACAAGTGTTTTTGACAAGCATTTTTTTTTACTACTAAAATAAATAATCATGTTTTGGGTGTCCCTTTTCCATGAAAAGTCCTTTATGATACTGATATTTTTGAGTTAGATTCTTTTATTGATCTTATTTAGTAAGATTGTAAGAATTGGGGAAGTTGTGATAATTTTCATACATTATGAAATTTTCATGATTATTAGAAAAATTACAACTTTTGAAATTCAAATTGAAGTTTAAATGCAACTAAATATCGTTTGGCGTTATTATTAGTGACAGTTAATAGTACACAAAATTAACTTAGTATTCTTTGTTTCTCATTGTCTCAAGTTAAATTTAGTATAATGTAAGAGAAGGCAGAATCCAAAATGAATTACAGAAATTCAAACTCAAATTACATTAAACAAATATACAACTCTTCTTTCTTTCAAGACATTACGTTTTTGTTCTATTTCTTTGAAGTTATTTTTATGGTGATTTTACAGTGTTTTTTTCAGTAAATTGAGTCGTGAATTTTTGTGAATGTTTTATAAAGTTCTTTTTTTTCTATTGGATCAATATGATTTTCTTTAGTTCTTGAAATCTTGATTTCTAATATTGTTTCTTTGTTTTATGAATTGAAAATAAGACGCTTCATTTAATTTATGTAATCAAAAAATTTATATATGAGGTTGTCGTTAATTATTTGATTGATAAGAAAAATAGTGTGTTCAAAAGGCAAGTTAAAAGTGCTTTTGTTTTAGACTTTAGTTTGTTGAGTGTTTCCAGAAAATGTTTTTATGATAGGAAAGACATCATAAAAATATTTACTTGAAGCATTCGACAAATTAAAAATACCTAAAGCAAAAATCTTTTTAATAGAGTCCTTTGAAACACATTTTTTTCTCAACCAAACAATTAACGCCAACCCCATATATGAATTTTTTGATTATATAAACTAAATGCAGTCTTATTTCGTCATGCCCCAGATTCAAAGGGCGCAACTGGCTCCTAATGCCAAAACTCAGGCTCGAGCCGACCCTGCTGAACCATTTACTACTACGCATGGCAGTCATACGCAGTCAAGAAAACAAACAAGTATATCTAAGCTTAAAATTAAGCCCTCGACCGGCAAGGCCCCTATAAACAGATCCATAAAAGAAACAACTACTCCCAAGAGTTCATATAAAGAAATAGCCAACTAGCACAGAAGTCTTGATTGGGCCATCGAGGCCACCATGATATCTATACCAAAACTAAAAGCAGGAATATATCAATACAATACATCAAACAACTCACAAGCTTCAGCAAAGCAACAACCTAGGCCAGTATGGCTATAACATAGCTATACACCTCACACACTAGTCTGCAAGCCTCTAAGAGTAGTAAAGATTGGCGGGACAAGGCCCCAGCCTACCCATGAGGGTTTATAACCACCCAATCAGCCAACCACTAACAATTACATCTACAAGATCACCAACGTTAACTACCTCTAAGGAAACATGTCGAACGAAGGGAATAACCTTAACATACCTTTCCAATGAATGCTCGACAGACCGTAGTTCCTTCACGAAAGTTGTTCCTTATGTCTTAAGCTTCGCAAACACTATATATACACAGCTGGTACGCACCTATAAACAGTTCATAATTAATCTTAAATTGGCAGATTTGCCATATTGCCCCAACTTGTCGAAGCGTCCATAGAAATTCATAAAAACAATCATAAAAGAGTCCCGAGATGATTATCTTAGTTAATCAAGTTTAAACCTTGAAGAAATACCAATAACTACAAATTTATATATTCAAAAACCAGCTCCAAACGCAGCTAATAGAAGGGAAAAATGACTGTCACGTGTAGGAATTACGCTTCTAGGCACGGGGGAAATGTTTAATGGTAGAAATCATCAAAAACTAACCTTCATCATAATAGAACTCCATAGGAACCCTCTCTTAACCTTTCTCTCTGGTTTGGAACTGAAATGAAATATTTTCATGGCTTAAAACGTTAAATAAACCGACATACCATATTTTTTACCCGACCCGGATTCTGCCTCGACAGTCCCTCGTAAAACCCTAATAACTTTGTACTCTGATGTTGGTTTGATACGGAGTTTTGTGCGTTGCAAACTAGACTCGTAGGCCTTCGATTTAATGGGTAATAGGCCTTCTAACTCTTTATATATTGGGAGAAAACATCCAATACATTTGACCCAAATTTCAGAGAAATCTTTAAAAAGGAACTTACGATAACTTTCGCCAACTTTTATTTTGCCACTTACTTAACTTCAAAACTTGAGATACAACCCCTGAACACTTAAAATATGACATACCACATCATTTTTAATTTATTACCCACCCTACTTATCTTTCCACGAAGATACGAGTTAATTTAGACGTTTTAAAAAGTCGGGATATTACATATTTTAACTCATAAAACAAAATATCATGTTAAGAAATTAAAACTTAAAGCACTCAAAAAGTCACATAGAATGCAATAGAATTTTTTAAAAAATTAAACTTTAGTGAGATTTCATATTTAATAGGCAAAAGTACTCATTACCCCTCCTATTGTGACTACACGCGCGAGACAGCTGGCAAAAGTAGTGATGTGGATTTCCACCTGGATAAATAATAGCCACCTAGATATTGCAAAAAATAAATTTCTTAAATTTAAAATTCATTGTTTAAAAGTTATTTTTGAATAAGGGCTGATTTCGCGGAACTCCTTCTGGATTTGGGTTTTTCTAGACGTGAAGTTGGTCGATTAAATTTCAAATTTGTCTGAAATTCTTACCAAGTAAGTGTTAATCTTTGTTTCCTTTACTTTTCATTTACATT
>JAJOOR010010464.1:0-35293 GCA_036250505.1 Solanum acaule | reverse complement strand
GTCCCTATTTCCCGTTAATTAATGTTGAATGTACTTCCGCGACCGATGAAGTGTGATGACAAGTTTGAGAGGCTTGTTTGGGGTTCCTTCGGGTTCCTCATTCGTCATGTCACGTCTAGGCCCTAGGCTTGGGTCGTGACACCCCGTCTACGGTCTATAGGTCAGTCAACACTTAAATGGTTTTAGGACACATACCTGGGGTCTACGGAAGCCATTCACGGTCCGTGGATGGACCCACGGACCGTCGATGGGGTCCGTAGACCTCTTCATAGCCTTTTTCTGTAGATTCAGCTTTTCATCCTTATACATGTAGCAACCATTATGATTTTATTTTTATATTTTCTGGACACTTTTTAGACACGGACCCTATTCTATATCTACAACACTAAGACAAAAATAAAATACCTATCTAAAGAGATACAAAAAATTAAAATAAAAGAAGAAAACTCCTAAATCGAAAAGAAAAACCGACAGTTGGCTAGATTGTATATCTTGGGTTGCCTCCTAAGCAGTGCTTGAATTAACGTCGCGGGACGATGTAGGACCCTTGATTACTCACACTTCATTGAGGTAATAGGCCTCAATCACTTTATGCACACTCTTCAACTACCATATGTAAGCTTTGATCCTTTACCCGTTCATATTGAACATTGTTCCCTCCATGTTCTTGAGCTCGACCGCTCCATGTGGAATCACTGTAGTGACTTTGAATAGCCCAGTCCATTTGGACTTGACCTTTCCAGAAAACAAGCGCAACCTTGAGTTGAATAGAAGCACAAGATCACCCACAACAAATTCACCCTTCTCAATCTTTTGATCATGATACTTCTTCATCTTCTCCTTGTACAAGACTGAACTTTCATAAGGTTTTAGGCGAAACTCATCAAGCTCATTCATGTCATTCACTCTTTGACTCGATGCGGCGCCCCAAACCAAATTCAACTTCTTTAGCGACACATAGTCTTATGCTCTAGCTCTACCGGTAAATGGCACGACTTCCCATATACAAGTTGGTAGGGGGACATACCTATGGGAGTCTTGAATGCGGTGCGGTAGGCCCATAAAGCATTATCAAGCCTCCTTGACCATTCAATTCTACTTTCATTCACAGTCTTTGCAAGGATTTGCTTTATATCTCTGTTTGATACTTCAACTTGCCCACTAGACTGTGGATGGTAAGGAGTAGCTACATTGTGACAGACTCCATATTTCTCTAGCAAGGCCTTGAACAACTTATTACAAAAGTGGGAACCTCCATCGCTGATAATCTCCCTAGGTGTACCAAATCTGGAGAAGATACTCTTTTTCAGGAATGCGGTGACACTTTTCCCTTCATTGTTTGAAAGCGCAATTGCTTCCACCCATTTCGACACATAATCAACCGCAATAAGAATATACTTCATCCCATGTGAACTCACAAATGGACCTATAAAGTCCAGGCCCCATAGATCAAACAACTCAATCACCAATATTGGGTTCATAGGTAGCTCTTGCCTCTTTGAAATTCCTCCTTCTTTTTGGCAACGATCACTAGACTTAGCGAAATCATGAGCATCTTGGTGGATGGTAAGCCAGTAATACCCACACTGCTAGATTTTATGCTCAATCTGAAAACCACTATGATGCCCACCAATAGGCGATGATTGACACGCCTCTAGTATACTCAGCATCTCAACCTCGGGCACACAACGATGAATAATCCCATCAGCACAAATACGGCTCATCCCAAAAGAACTTCTTCACATCATGCATAAAAAATTTCCTTTGGTGAAAAGACAAATCTGATGGAACCAGATCACTTGCCAAGTAGTTGGCAAAGTATGCGAACCAAGGAATAAGATCATGAGAAGTAGCCAATGCTTGTTAGTCTGGAAAAGCATCATTAATTTCAGCCCCATCTCCTAGATTGAGCATAGCTTTCTCCTCTAATCTGGATAAATAATTGGCAACTGGATTTTTTGTCCCCTTTCTATCTTTTACCTCAAAATCGAACTCTTGAAGCAATAATACCCATCTAATGAACCTCGGTTTTTCATCCTTTGTAGCCATCAGATACCTCAAAGCAGAATGGTCAGTATACACTATGACCTTAGTACCAAGCAAGTAGGATTGAAATCTCTCAAATACGAAAACCACAACAAGGAGTTCTTGTTCAGTCAATGTATAGTTCTTTTGAGCCATATTTAGAGCTTTGCTAGCATAGTAAATAGGATGAATAATCTTCTCCATCCTCTGTCCCAAGAGCCACTCCACTCGCATCACACATCACTTCAAACGGTTGCCCCCAATCTGATGAAATAATGATAGGTACGGAAACTAGATTTGCTTTTAACTATCAAAAATCTCTCAGATAGGCATCATCAAAAACAAACTTACACTCCTTTTCGAGCAATTTGCACAAGGGGTGTGCAATTTTGAAGAAATCTTTGATAAACATCCTATAAAAGCCTGCATGCCTAAGAAAACTTCTAACGCCTTTAACAGAGATAAGTAGTGGAAAATTTTCTATTACCTCGAATTTAGCTCTATTAACCTCAATACCCTTCTCAGAAATCCAATGACCTAGAATGATCCCCTCTTTCACCATGAAGTGGGACTATTCCCAATTTAGCACAAGATTGCACTATTCGCACCGCTTCAGTTCCTCGGCCAAATGCATCAGGCAACCATCAACCGAGTCACCTACCACAGAGAAATCATCGATAAATACCTCAATAGTGTCCTCCACCATATCTTAAAATATTGACATCATGCAATGCTGGAAGGTCACTGAAGCATTACACAACACAAATGACAACTGTTTGAAGGAGAAAGTCCCATATGGGAAAGTGAATGTGGTATTCTCTAGGTCTTCCAGAGAAATGGAGATCTGATTATAGCTCGAATAACCATCAAGAAAACAATACCAACCCTTACCAGCAATTTTCGATAGTTCATGCATACTCTCCATCTAGTCACTGGTCGCATCAGAACAAGCTCATTTTTCGCATTAGGAACCATAGTAATCCTACCTTTCTTGGGCACACACTAAACAGGACAAACACAACTACTACGTGCAATTAGATAAATGACTCTAATATCCAACCACTTGATAATTTCCTTTTTTACTACCTCTTGCATAGGAAGATTTAGTCTCCTTTGGTGCTCAATACTAGGCTTGAAATCTGGCATGAGTTGGATTTTGTGAGAACAAATGCCAGGAGGAATCCCTATAATGTCCGCAATAGTCCATCCAGTAGCCCTCTTAAACCTCTTCAACACAGAAATCAGTGCCTCAACATGTACCTCACTCAAATATGCCGCAATAATGACTGGTAAAGTACCATTTCTCCCCAAGAATACATACCTCAAATGCGATGGTAGAGCCTTGAGGTCCAATTTTGGAGCCTTTTCATTAGACGGTTTTGTGGGTGGAGAGACGCGATTCTTCATATATAACTCCAATTTCTTTGGTTTGGAACGAAAATCGAACCTATCAAGTGCGGTGACTAACTCATCATAATCTTCAATACCATCACCCTCAAAATTCATCATTACCGCTGCAAGTGCATCTACATCCAACCTTTCTTCAATAGACACATCAAAATCTCGCTCCTCAATCTGATTCACCGCTGACACTGACATGAGATCACTTTCCTGCTTCATGGACCTACAAATATTTAAAGTTACTTCTTCACTATTAAATTGGAACTTCATCTTCCCTCTCTCAATATCGACCACGACGCTCCCAGTAGCAAGGAATAGTCTCCCTAGGATGAGGGGAACCTCAAAATGAACCTCACAATCACAAATCAAAAAATCTGCCAAATAATAAATGACTCCACTTGCACAAGTACATCTTGGAGAACACCAGCGGGCTTCTTCCTAGTTATATTGGCCATGAGGAATCGCATCGCTTTCAGTTTTGGAGCCCCTAAACCCAACTTCTTGTAAATATACAATGGCATCAGACTAATACTAGCACCGAAATCACACAACACTTTCGCAAAGTGCAACAACCCAATGGTACAAGGAATAGTGAAAGCAATAACACTTTAATGCTGCAACCTATCATCATCTTCAAAAATGACGGCCCTCCTCTTAGTCACCAAATCTTTCATAAATTTTGGATACCCAGGCATTTGATCCAAAGATTCTATCAACGGTACATTGATGGAAACCTGTTTCAATATAGTAATAAACCCGCGATATTTTCCTTCTTCATTCTTCTTTACCAACCTCTATGGGAATGGAGGTAGAGGTCTAGGCATGGGAACAAGTTTCTGGGTTATCTCCATTTTTTTCTCTGTAGCATTCTTGGACTCTCCAGTAACCTTAATCGCATCATTATCTTTTTCTTCCAAAGTTTCAACCTCAGACGGCATAGGGGAATCAATGGTATGTTTACCTCCTCGAGTGGTGAGTTCCATACAATGGCCATCATTCTTCAGATTCTGGATGGCGTTGCTAGGAAGTGTGCCAGGATGACATGGGTTTACTGTAGTGGACAACTGATTCGTCTGTTGCTCAAGTTGCTTGATCGAAACTACATAGGCATCGACTATTGGATCAATTCCATAAAAGTCATTCCGCATCACCTTCACATTCTCATCAGTTGCATCAAACCTCTTCATCATCTTCTACATCATATCCTCAATCTGTGACATACTGCCCCCAGCTTCCCTATTGCCAAATTCCCGATTTGCAGGTGGAACATAAGGTAAACTCTCTCATTTCTGTTGCCATAGTTGTTCCGGTTGTAGTTGTTGTCGTGATTGTAGTTCCCATCTCGGACATAGTTCCCATCTCGATTGTAGTTACTATAGGTTCAACCTTGGTTTCCTTGCCCTTGGTGCCAATTATCTGAGTTAGAACTTTGGGCGGTTGCTCGAAAACCCCCCATCTGATCACTCACAAAATAAGCATCCTCGTCATAGTAGCATTCCTCAACCGGTGGTGGTGGAGTTCTAGTCAAGTAATTTACCGCATTCACCTTTTCTACACCTCTGCTCACATACTTCAACACCAACCCAAGTTCTATCATTATTTGGGACATTTCCTCACAAATGTCATCGGTAGATTGACTAGGTGGAGCTTGAACTGAAAAAGTGTTTCTTTCGGTGTCTGACTTTCTAATGCTTCATGCTTAATTATTTCAAGAAATCTTCTCCAATTTATCAGGGATCTCCTCAAAAGTGCACTCACCATATGATCCTCCAGCGATAGTATCAAACACAACCTTACCATTCTCACCCTAACCTTAGTAGAAGTACTCCTTCAGTGACTCATCATCGATGCGGTGATTTGGAACACTTCTTATGAATACAGTATCCCACGAACTGCTCACAAACTCTCCAGTTAGTGCCACGAAGTTATTAAGCTTGTCTTTGTGGTTCAGCTTCTTAGATAACGGGAAGTACTTGGCCATGAACACCTTGTGCAATTAGTCCCATGTATTAATTGAGTTATAGGGAAGCTCAGAAAACCATATCGTAGCATCTCTGGTCAATGATAGAGGGAAGACTATCAACCATATAACGTTCATATCCAACTCTGGTCGCCCTACATAACTCTTGCAAACACTTCTCAACTTGGACATGTTCTTATATGGATCTTCCAAAGCCATACCAGAAAACAACCCCTCGCAGTAACCATCTGCATCTGTCTGCTCGTCACCATAAATATATGCATTGGAGGTAGTGGAGGGTTAACAATGGGTCCTTCTGATTCTGCAGTATTGAACGCGACCCTATAGTTATCTTGCAGCCTTGGTTTTGGCGGATTATGCACCCTCAACACATCTCCAAGTAGATTATCACCACCATCCTGAGTGTGCACATGAACAACCCTAGGTTGCTGTAACTCAACTCCCTCACCTAGATTCCCTCCGATTGGATTGACTTGGACCCCTTGATTATTCATCCTTCTCAAAGTTCTGCTCAACTCTGGATCGTATGAGGTCAATGGTTTGCCTCGACTCTGTGTACTTGACATACACTAGAGTAGAAACCTGTAGAAAACAAAAACAAAGGTAAACATAAAATTACGAAATAATTGACTACAGTTAAATAAAGTAGTTAAACTTAATCTAAAATCCTTGTTCCCCAGCAGCAGCCAAAATTTGATACGCTCAAATTACACCTCCCTAAAGAAGTATAAGCGATCGTTGTCAAATAAAGAACCCAACTTGTAGGTTGGAGTCGATCTCACGAGGAATACGGTTTAAACTTAAACATAACTCACTATTATATTCATTTAGTCAACTTATTTCTAAGACAAGTAAATAAAAGGGGGAGATTTGTGAAACAAATAACTGATTGTTGTATAAGTAACAAGTGAGCAAGATTCAAACTTTGTTGTTATCAATGAGAGAGAGAGACTAGGGTGTATGTGTTCCCCATAAGCTTTTAACACGGTAATCCTAATAATAGTAATCCCTTCGTAGTGTTTTACATGCAAAGTTGGTAAGATAGGTATCCCTAAGTGATTGGTCCTCAAAATAGGAAATTTCACCCTGCACCTTGGTCTTGCTACATTTGTATAATTTACTAACTCTTACCTTTACCTCAGATTAGACATCACATCAATGTATGACTTACTTTTCACCCTTGCACCATTTGACATTAGACTATTAGATAATATCACACTAAATCTTTGTTGATAATTCATATCTTATTAACTACCTCCTTGGTCCGACAAGTAGCAGCAAGGAGAGTTTTAACGCGTGCACTAGTTAAAAAAACTTCTAAGAGAAAGAATTACCAATACATGCATAAACACTATTCAAGAATTACTTAGTTATTATTCATATGTTGTTAATTGCTCATGGTTCCCACAACCCTAGTTGTGGATTTAGCTACTCATGCTAGAAAGAACACAATTCATATTATTTTAAAGAGAATTCATGAACTTACGTTTACAGTAGAAGAAACCCGTATTCTCCAATTGAATTTCAAAGCAAAAATCTTATAAACCAAAATCTGGAAATCAAATTGCTAAAGTTTGCAAGTTAATTCCCAAGAAAATACCAAGAAAGTAAACAATAATATCTAACCCCCAAAAACGAGGTTTACATACCCTATTTATAGAAAAACTTGTCCTAAACAAAAAGGAAATAAAATAACGAAATAAACTTTCTAGACGCGGCTTTGATTAACGACTTCGACCTAAGGTTCGTAGGTCCCCTCCGTTGGTCCATACTTAGACTTTTTCTTGCAGATGCTGGAACCTTCACTCTCAGATACAATCGACGGACGTGCAGAACGGACGTAGGTTGACATATGGTCTGTGGCTCCACAGTTAGGAATTTCATCAGGTACTGGAACTTCATCTTCTCTAAATCATTCGACGGATGTGCAGGACGGTCTGTGGGTTGACCTACGATCCGTCACTTGCATTTGTAGTTCCACACTTGGTCAGACTTCCCTGATGCTCCATCTACGCTACCCATCTACAGACCATGACTGGATCTACGATCTGTAGGTCACCTCTGTGGGTGGCTCCTACTGTAGATTTTCAGCGGTCATCTCACACTTCCACGTTCAAGCCTATTTCCTACAAATATAACACAAAATCATTAATTCCTACTAAAATATGGTCCTAGAAAAACACAACTCTTAAGTGAAGTGTATCAAAAATACCGTAAACTCACAGTATATTAGTCATCCGCAATGATCATGCGTCTGGAAGAAGCGATGAATTTGGACTTGCCCTTTGCGGCGTAGGTTGGAGCTTGTTTGAGGGCCATGATACCTATGGAAGCCTAATTAGTACCAAAACAAGGTAACAAAACTAATGAAATAATTTTAGAACAAGACCAGACCCAAACAAAAATGAAAAAAATTCTAGGCAGTAACTGAATTGTTGACCCACGATGGGTACCTATGGTCTGTTGATGGAACGACGGTCCATGGGTCCCCTCCGTAGGATAGAGTCCCAGACTTGGGGTCTCAAATATTGGGACCACAGATGTGCAGAAAGGTCCATCGATCAAACGACGGACTGTAATCCACACTGTGGTCCTACACTTAGCCATTTTTGTGTGTGCCACTGGTCCACGGACTTCAACCTACGGTCCGTGGGTTGAAGTCGTGGGTTAGTTCTGTGCCAGGCAGACCTATCAACTATTGCACAAACCAAGTCTTTCCACAAATAGACCATCAAACTAAGCCTACATATGCATTTCAACATAGAATATGGTAGTTAATCACTCTAAGGGTTTCGTTGATACACATATCAACATTTTAAAAAACCGAAACATACAAACCCTAAGTCAAAACTTCCAATTAGGCCTATTATTTGATTTATTTGGTTCTAATTTTCAACACACTCACATTACCATCATTCCAAGGATGTTCCGAGTTACAAGTCATGCGTTCAACTAGGAGATTAACAACCAAAGGTTAAGTACAACCTCGTGATTTCATGAGTTAAAAAATGAACATTGAATTCAAAGTTAGGATGAAATCGTTTACCTTACAACTATTCAAAGTTGGTGAGTGTGGTGATGCAATGAAATCCTTGACCCCGTCGACGGTCCGTGGGTCAACCTACGGACTGTGGGTTGGGTCTGTAGGTCACTCTGACACTTCGAAAAATTAGAAAACTTACATGGGATCTACGGACGCAATTCACGGTCCGTGGATTCACCAACAGACTGTCGATGGGGTTCGTTGACCACTACACAACTATTTTCTGCAGATTTTTCCATATGTCCCTGCACACGTAGCAATCATTAGGACTTTCTTTTTACATTTTCTGAACACTTTTTAGACACGGACCTCATTCTATATCTAGCCAACACTATTATAAACATAAAACACCTATATAAAGAGCTAAAAAAATTCAAAATAAAAGAAGAAAACTCCTATATCGAAATGAAAATCCTTTAGTTGGCTAGATTGTACATCTTGGTTTGCCTCCCAAGCAGCGATTTAACATCCCGACATGACGCAGACACCTTGATTACTCAGACAATAGGCCTCAATAACTTCTTTCACACTCTCTGATTTCCCCATGTAGACCTTGATCCTCTGCCTGTTCACTTTGAACCCCATTCCTTCCTTGTTCTGAAGCTCAACAGCTCCTCCATGTGGAAATACTTGCGTAACTCTAAATGGCCCGGTCCACTTGGACTTGACCTTGCCATGAAACAAGCGCAACCTTGAGTTTAATAAAAGCACTAAATCATCCGCAACGAATTCACTCTTTTCAATCTTTTGATCATGATACTTTCTCATCTTCTCTTTGTACAAGGTTGAACTCTCATATGCTTTTAGGTGAAACTCATCAAGATCATTCATGTCATTCAATCTTTGACTGGATGTGGCACCCCAATCGAAATTCAACTTCTTTAGTGCCCACATGGCCTTATGCTCTAGCTCTACCGGCAAATGGCATGACTTCCCATATACAGGTTGGTAGTGGGGCATACCTATGTGAGTCTTGAATACAGTGCGATAGGCCCATAGAGCATCAACAAGCGTTCTCGACCAATCTGTTCTGTTGGCGTTCATAGTCTTTGAAAGGATTTCCTTTATCTCTTTATTTTACAGTTCAAATTTTCCACTAGACTGTGGATGGTAAGGAATAAGTACATTGTGACGAACTCCATATTTCTCTAGCAACACCTTGAACAACTTATTACAAGAGTGAGAACCTCTGTCGCTCATAATCTCCCTAGGTGTTCCAAATCTTGAGAATATACTCTTTTTCAGTAATGGGGTGACACTATTTCCCTCATTGTTTGAAAGCGCAATTGCTTCCACCCATTTCGATACATAATCAAACGCAACAAGAATATACTTCATCCCATGTGAACTTACAAATAGACCCATGAAGTCAAGGCCCCAATCATCAAATAACTCAATCACCAATATCGGATTCATAGGTAGCTCTTGCTTCTTTGGAAACAGTCACAAGACTTGGCAAAAACATGGGTATCCTGGTGGATGGTAGGCCAGTAATACCCACACTTCAAGATTTTATGAGCAGTTTGAATACCACTATGGTGCCCACCAACATGCGATGAATGACACGCCTCCAGTATACTCATCATCTCAACCTCTAGCACACAACGACGAATAATCCCATCAGCACAAATAGGAAACAAGTAAGGCTCATCCCAAAAGAACTTCTTCACATCATGCATAAATTTTTTCCTTTGGTGAAATGATAAATCCGATGGAACCAAATCTTTTGACAAGTAGTTAGCAAAATTTGCGACCAAGGGATAAGATCATAAGAAGTAGCCAATACATGTTCATCTGGAAATACATCATTAATCTCAACCCTATCTCCTAACTTGAGCATAGCTTCCTCCTTTAGTCTAGACAAATGGTCGGTAACCTGATTTTCTGTCCCCTTTCTATACTTAACCTCAAAATCAAATTCTTGCATCAATAATACCTATCTAATCAACCTCGGTTTTGCATCCTTTTTAGCCATCAGATACCTTAATGAAGAATGGTCAGTATGCACTATGACATTAGTACCAAGTAAATAGAATCAAAATTTCTCAAATGCAAAAACCACAACAAGGAGTTCCTGTTCAGTCACCGTATAGTTCTTTTGAACCACATTCAGAGCTTTGCTGGCATAGTAAATCGGATGAAATGTTTTTTCTCGCCTCTGTCTTAATACCACACCAAGCGCCACTCCACTCGCATCACACATCACTCCAAACAGTTGCCCCCAATCCGGTGAAATAATGATACGTGTTGATACTAACCTTGATTTTAACTCTCCAAATGCTCTCAGACAATTATCATCAAAATCAAACTTACACTCCTTCTCGAGTAGTTTGCACGATGGGCGTGCAATTTTAGAGAAATCTTTGATAAACCTCTGATAAAAAACTGCATGCCTTAGAAAACTTCTAACACTTTTAATAGAGATAGGTGGTGGAATCTTTTCTATTACCTCAACTTTAGCTCTATCAACCACAATACCCTTCTCTGAAATACGATGACCTAGAACTATACCTTCTCTCACCATGAAGTGGCACTTTACCCAATTGAGCACAAGATTGCACTCTTCACATAGTTTAATTACCTCGGATAAATGCGTCAGACAACAATCAAACGAGTCTCGTACCATAGAGAAATCATCAATAAATACCTCAATCGTGTCCGCCACCATATCTAAAAATATCAATTTCATACACCTTTGAAAAGTTGCTGGAGCATTACAAAACCCAAATGACATCCTTTTGAAGGTGAAAGTCCCATATGGACAAGTGAAAGTGGTTTTCTCTTGATCTTCTGGAGCTATGGAGATTTGATTGTAGCCCGAATATCCATAAAGAAAACAATACGAACCTTTACCAGCAAGAAGATCTAAGATTTGGTCCATGAATGGCATCGGGAAGTGATCTTTTTCTTTCAAGGCATTTAGCTTGCGGTAGTCCATGCATACCGTCCATCTAGTCATTGGCCCCATTGGCACTAACTCATTTTTCGCATTAGGTACAATAGTAATCCTACCATTCTTAGGTACACACTGAATAGGACAGAACCAAATACTATCTATAATGGGGTATATGACTCCAGCATCCAACCATTTGATGATTTCCTTTTTGACTACCTCTTGCATAGGTGGATTAAGTCTCCTTTGGTGCCCAATACTTGTCTTGCTGTCCGACATGAGTTGGATTTAATGAGAACAAATTCCAGGGCGAATCCCAGTAATGTCCGCAATAGTCCATCCAATAGCCCGCTTGAACCTCTTCAACACAGAAACCAATGCCTCTACTTGTACCTCATTCAAATAAGCCGCAATGATTACCGTTAAAGTGCCATCTTTCCCCAAGAATACATACCTCAAATGCTCCAATTTTGGAGCTTCTTCCACAAATGGTTTTGCGGGTGGAGAGTCACAATTCTTCATATCTAGCTCTAATCTTTTTGGCTTGGAATGGAATTCGAACCTATCAAGCACGACAACTAATTCATCATAGACTTCAATACCATCACCCTCAAAATTCATCATTACTGCTGCCAGTGCATCAATAACGAACCTCTCTTCAATAGACACTTCAGAACCTCACTCCATAATATGCTTCACCATTGATACTGACTTGAGACCGCTTTCCTGCTTTAAAGACCTACATGTATTAAAAGTCGCCTCCTCATTATTTAGTCGGAACTTCATTTGTCCTCTCTCCATATCCACTAAGGCACTCCCAGTAGAAAGGAGTGGTCTCCCTAGGATGATGGGAACCTCAAAATCAACCTCACAAACAAGTATCACCAAATTCGTAGAAAAATGACCGACTCCACTTTCACAAGGACATCTTAGAGAATACTAATGTGCTCCTCCACAGTTCTATCGGTCATGAGTAGACGCATCACAGTCGGTTTTGGAGCCCCTAAACCCAACTTCTTATAAATGGAAAATGGCATCAAGTTGACGTTAGCACCGAAATCACACAAAGCTTTCGCAAAGTGCAAAATCCTGATGGTACAAGGAATAGTGAAAGCTCCAGGATTCTCTTTCTTTTGGACAAGTGACCTAGTAGCAATAGCACTGCAATGTTGCAACCTCTCATAATTCTCAAAACTGACTGCCCTCTTCTTTCTCACCAAATCTTTCATAAACTTCGCATACCCAGGCATTTGCTCCGAACCATCTATCAATGAAACATTGGTGGAAAGATGTTTCAACATAGTTATGAACCTGTGGTAGTTTTCTTCTTCGGTATTCTTCACAAATCTTTGTGGGAATGGAGGTGGCGGTCTAGACATGGGAACAACTTTTTGGGTCACCTCCGCTTTTTTCTGTGTGGCATTTTTAGACTCTCCAGTAACTTCAATCTCATCTTCATCTCTTTCTACCACAATTTCAACCTCAGACGACAATGGGGGATCAATGGTTTGTTTACCTCCTCGAGTAGTGACTGCCATACAATGCCCATCATTCTTTAGATTTTGGATGGTGTTGCTAGGAAGCGTGCCAGGTTAAGGTGGGTTCACAGTAGTGGACGACTGACTAAACTTCTGCTCAAGTTTCTTGATCGACACTGCATGGGCAACTTCTGTTTGACCAATTCCAGACAAGTCATTTCACATCTCTTTCACGTTCTCATTAGTTGCATCAAAACATCTTCATCGTCTTTTGCATCACATCCTTAATGCATGACATACTACCCCCAACTTCTCTATTACCAGATTACGTGTTCCCAGGTGGAACATAGGGCCTAACTCTCTCATTCCTATGACCATACTTGTTCCGATTGTAGTTGGTATCACGATTGTAGTTCCCCTCCCAGACATAGTTTCTATCTCGATTGTAGTTTCCATTGTTCCGACCTTGGTTTCCTTGACCCTGGCGCCAATTATCCGAGTTGGAACTTTGGGGATTGTCTCGGAACCCCCCGACTGATAATTCACCAAATACACATCCTCCTCATAGTAGTATTCCTCAACTGGTGGTGGTGGAGTTCAAGTTAGGTAATTTACCGCATTCACTTTTTCTGCATTTCCGCTCACGTGCTTCAATACCAACCTAAGTTATGTCATCACTTGATATATCTCCTCATAAATGTCATCATTAGATTGTTCTAGTGCATCTTGGACAACAAATGTGCTTCTATTAGTATTAGCTTTTCTAAGGCTCCATGCCTTATTGTTCCAGGAAATCTTCTCCAATTTTTCAGCGATCTCCTCCAGCAATATTATCTAACACAACCTTTCCATTGTCATCCTGCCCTCTATAGAAATACTCATTCAATGACTCGTGATCTAAGTGGTGATTCGGAACACTTTTGATGGATGCAGTGAACCTATCCCAAGAACTGCTCACAGACTCTCCAGGTAGTGCTATAAAATTAATCAGTTTATCCTTGTGATTTAGCTTCTTGGACACCAGTAAATACTTTGCCATGAACACCTTGTACAATTGGTCCCATGTATGAATTGAATTATATGGAAGCTCAGCAAACCGCACCGCAACATTACCGACCAATGATAGAGGAAAGACTCTCAAACCTATGACGTCCATGTCCAATTCTGGTCATCCTAGACAACTCCTGCAGACAGTTCTAAATTTATCCTGGAGGAAGAGGAGGAATAACAATAGGCCTTTCTGATAAAACTGTATTGAAGTCAGCCTTGTAGCTATCACGCAACCTAGGTTCTGGCAGATTCTATACTCTCAGAGCATCTCCAATTATATTACCACCAAGAACTTGAGAGACAACAACCTAATCGTATGCATAATGAAATTATTTAGTTTAACAATTTGAGCATACATCACAAGGGTAAGTCATAAGCCTATCCATCACATAGACCATCATAACATAAGAGTAACATACCACAACTGCCCTCAAAGCACACTTGTGCAATGCATGAATAAGATCCCATAATCTCATCCATACTAGGTAAAGCCTATTGAGCAACCATGGTTCATACTAGACTTGACCTTGTGGGAATTAGCTTTAACTGACATCGACCATGCGAGCTTACATGGAATCCGGTGTCAAGCCCCGCACTGAAAAGAGGTGTCCTACTTGACTAAGGTAGAACTAACATGTATTAGCTCTTAGGTGGATCCAATAGCTAAATAACCTATGGGGAACATAGTTTACGGGATAAGGAGGTTGTTACTAGAAACCCCAACCTTACTTAACGAGGGAGCCTCCATCTCATGAGATTACTTTTAGAAACACGGCCTTACTTAACGGGAGAGCCTCTATGTCATATTCAATATCCACTCGGTGCAAAGCATAATTCCCATGGAGTACTTATTGAATCCTAACTTTTTTCATTAGGATAGCACATTAGATCATGCGTGAGAATAACCTTTCACCGTCCATGTCTTCATGTTAGATACAATTCTGTGAGAATTGCCTTTCAACCAAGAGTCTTCATTATGTGACAAAACCTTTCACATGATGTTCTTATGTGTTCGTGAGAATAGCCTATCAATCAACACAATAATATCATCATAATCATGGTCTCTTCATTCATAGTCATGCACAACTGTGTGTATGTGAGAATGGCCTTCCAACACCACAATTACATCAAAGTCATAATAACTTTACTTTCTCAAAAGGTGTTCTTAAATCATGTAAACAACCTTCATAAAGAATGTATAATATCATATCTTTCCCTTTCAAGGACCAAGGACCATATTCAATCAATACATCTAGAATTCATTATATTAGACATGGATATAATCACAATCCAAGTAACCAAGTCATTACATGCATAATCTCATATACTCATAACATAGTTCATTTTGGTGAAATCTTTCCACAATAATACCATATACAATTCAACCTACATGATGGCTTCACTCTTAAAGCATTAACATTCTTGGTTCATTCATATTAGATTTACCCTCAAAGCCCTAGGAATCACATTCATACTACAAGCTTTACTGTCAATCAATACTTCACATGGTCATCACATATGCATACTTCTCAAGATAATCTAACCATATCCTTCATTATTAAGCAATTCTAGCCATATATCATCATACGTACTTGATCATAGCCAATTCATGTGTATAAGCCTTTATCTTAAGAAATCTATTCATGATTCATCATATAAGCCCTAATCGAATCAATTCAGGCCTTCAAGCTTTGCTTTTAAGTAATTATTATATAGGCCTTCTAATCTCAAGCAATTCATGAAGTAATTTATCAATCTTAGAAGATCACATCTAAGCCCTCAATTTCCTCTTTCATGGTATAAAATCAAACTATACCAATTTCGTTAATTAAACTAGCTTTAGCCATGGAAAACATACAATCTCATCATAATATCATGATTCATTACTAAAACAATCATAAACAAGAACTATCCACTCAATTGGAATCATACTCAACTTAACCCACAATATTGGAAGGAACCCTAACTTGAATCGGGGATTTCATCTTCACAATTGGGGGAATTCTAGGGAGCTTCATGGATGGAAGAATCCATCGATTAATAAGCCATCATACCTTGATTATAAAGGCCTCACAAAATCTTGCAACAATGGAGGAATTTGACCTAGCTTTCTTCTCTTCTTCTTCTTCAGTTTCTAGAGAGAGAATTTCTTGGAGGAAATTGGGTTTGTTTTGGGGTTTTGGAAGAATGACTTAAATGATTTAGTTTAGGAGACTATTAGGTTTATATAGGTGGTCTAATTACTAATAAAATGACACCACTTAACCCCTAACTAAATATGGATTGACCCCTAAGTCCCCAACTTAAAACAACTTGAAGCTAACACTGCCCACCCCATGAGACCCCGACCCACGGGCAATAAGTGGACCCACGGGTCATTCTGGTCCATCATGGGTGGTGACCTGGGGGTCTACTTTAGGGTCCTTGACCCACGACCCCTTCCCACAGGGCGTGGATCCACCTACAGGGTGTGAGTCCCATCTGTAGGTGGCCCAGTTTTTTGCAGATTTTAGGGACTGTTTTGGGTCCGCTTCAAGGACCCTTGGTTAGTCCTTGGGAGGTCGTACCTTGACGCCCTATCCCTAAAACATTCATTCTAAGTATGGAAAGTCAATTTACAATTATAACCCTCACGTCCAACTCTAAAACTCTCTAGTTTAGCTTCTTAGTTTTTCGGGTGTTACAAAAACAAAAACAAAACGTAAAATCAGGAAATACTTGACTAAAGTTCAATAATATAGTTAAACTTAATCTAAAATCCGTATTCCCCGGCAGCGGCGCCAAAATTTGATACACTCAAATTACACCTCCCTAAAGAAGTATAAGTGATCATTGTCATATAAATAACCTAACTTGTAGATTGGGGTCAATCCCATGAGGAATATGGTTCAGACTTAAACATAACTTACTAATATTTCCATTTAGTCAAACTATTTCCGAGACAAGTCAATTAGGGGGGGGGGGTGTTTTATAAGCAAGTAATAGATTGGTGATTAAGTAACAAGTAAGCAAGATTCAAACTTTGAGTTATCAATATGAGAGAGAAACTTGGGTATATGTGTTCCCCACAAGCTCTTAACGCAATAATCCTTTCCTAGTATTTTACATGCAAAGTTGGTAAGTTACGTATCCCTAAGTGATTAGTCCTCCAAGTAGGGAATTTCACCTCGCACCTTGGTCCGCCTACGAGTGTATGTTTTACTAACCCTTACCTTTACCCCAAATTAGACATCATATCAATGTATGACTTACTTTTCACCCACACACCAATTGACATTAAACTATTAGACAGCATTCACTAAATCTTTGTTGTTAATTCTTTACTCTACCTCCTTGGTCAGGCAAGTAGCAAAGAGGCGAATTCTAATGTTGGCCACCGTAAAAAAGACTTCTAAGTGAAAGAATTAACAATACATGCATAAATACTATTCAAGAATTACTTAATTATTATTCATACTTTGGTAATTGCTCATGGTTCCCACAACCCTAGCTGTGGATTTAGCTACTCATGTTTGACAGTTCACAATTCATATTTAAGTAGAAAGAATTCATGAACTTACAAATAGAATATATGAAACCCGAAATCTTCAATTGAAATGCAAAGTGAAAATCTTATAAAACGAAATCCGGAAATCAAATTGCTAAAGTTTGCAAGTTAATTCCCAAAAACACAAAAACTAAGAGTTTACAATAATTTCTAACCTCAAAAAATGAGGCTTAGAACTCCTATTTATAGAAAACAACTCCTAAACACAAGAAACAAAATAAGGAAATAATAGGCTGGGACGCCGGTTCAGTTGACGCTTCGACCTACGGACCGTGGGTCGACCTACGGTCCGTAGGTTCCTTCCGTGGCTCAACACTTAGACATTTTCATCAGGTACTGCAACCTTCAACTTTCTGATCTTCATCGACGGTTGTGCATAATGAATTATGGGTCGATCTATGGTCTGTCGTCTTTCTTTGTGGTTCCACATTTATCAGACTTCCATGATGTTCCACCTATGATACACCACCTACGGGATGTAGACTACGTTACGGTCCATTTGGCACTCTGTGGTTTCAGTTACTGAAACTCATCTCCCAGGCCAATACCTACGACTTCCCATCCACAGTCCGTCGATGGACCTACTGTCGAGGAATGGCACCGTTGGTTGCTATTTCAGCAAATTTCAACTCACATCTCCATCAACCGCATCTAAGCCTATTTCCTGCAAAAGTTATACACAAAACATCAGTTCTAATAACAAAATGTCCTACGACACACACAAACTCTAAGTGAAACGTATCAAAAATACCGTAAACTCGCAGTATATCAACTATCACGATTAAGTGATTTCTTTCGAACATCAACAATCTTAGCAAAATAAGAACGACCCACACCTTAATTCATCTACTCTCTCGAGCTAGATAGGTAGAACTGAGGTTAGGATTTACTCTTTCGAGTTAAACCCATATCAACCAAATAACTACAATCATTAATTGATAGCTTTGATTCTGAAACCCCTTTTTAGATCGAGTTCAAAAACCCAAGTCTACAATAAGAACTAAAAACTTAGAGAAAACTTTAACTCTAGAATGGGAACTGTAATATCTGGGGGAGAACTCCTCAAAATTCCTTTTAAATTCCAATTTATAGTTTCCCAAAAATTAGCTTGAAAGTCCAGTTGGTGGATTAAGTCGCGCTAGCCGAGTGGTTCGGCGATCCGCCCTTTGCTCCCTTCCATCACCATTTTGCATTGGTCATTAGCCTCCCAGGTCCTGTAACTTTGGGCAATCCAATTTGTTGTCGCGGAGTGGATCGCCGATTCGCCGATTCGCCGATTGGCCAATTTTGTCGCCAAATTGATTTCTTCCTCGGGGCTAGCACATTGGAACTTTAGGCGAGCTAAAGAGCCACTCGACAGTTCACCGAGTGGTCTTAGCGATCACCAGGATTGTTTTTCTCCCTTTCTTAAGCTTGATTTGCTCCTTTTTGCCTATTAGTGTCCTTGCCTTGTTCCTTGGCTCACATACCTGGAAATCAAGGATTTAACATCAATTTATAGCATAAATTAGGCATTTGAGGACACTAAAACTATCAAAACAAAGCCCTAAATGAGTCCAAATCTTGAACTCATCAACACCCCCAACTTAAAATTTTCCTTGTCCTCAATTAAAACTCAAGATCATCAGTTCAATAAAGATGTCTCAAATAGCGCTGCATAAGATTAAACATGATTGCACACAAAAGGTTCAAACTAGAGATACAATGCTCAATTGTGCACTAAAAGATTCAAATTGTGATTCACCATTATCAAGGACATTCAAGTTCACAATACTTGCTTCAATTGCAAGTTCAAGCTCAACAAAGGTACTCAAGTGCCCTCATAACAAAGATTATTCCACATTCACAAATGATTATTCAACGATTTAAGGTCTCGAAATTAAATACAACTCTCACACGCAAAAAGAAGAACACATGCATGACTCCACCCGTAGACTTGCCCTTATTTTCCAACCAACATTCGTTTTAGCTGACTAAAGATCACAAAGGTCTTTTTAAGGCTTGTAACAAGGCTAAGTGTAAAGGTATGGTTATTTAGGTTTAGTGGCTTCTACCTTCATTAAGTATGGCCTGAAAATCACTCTTTCTCCTTCTCTTTCACATTCAAACATGTTCAAACTCCACCCAATTATTCAACTAGACATGAATCACTGGATACCCCAGTTTTCACTCTGTTCACACACTTTATTTCACAATTCCTACTCTTTTTTAGTCTTTTTCTTTTCTTTCTTCTTTTCTTCTTTTCTTCTTCTTTCTCTTTTTTTATATGGAGGGGTTCCATCCTTTTCAAAACAATCCATCAAAGGGGAAGTTATCCACATTTCTTGACTTTCCTTTTTTTCACCACGCCCCAACTTAGGCTTTTGACCTAAGTTGGCTATTCAAACAAACCAAAACTTCATGAAGGTTATAGGTGATGGGAAAAAGAGGTCAAAGGTTATAGGTGATGGGAAAAATAGGTCAAAGGTTATAGGTGATGGGAAGAAGAAGTAAAAGGTGTTCAAGGTTCTTCCATGAAAAGGATAGGCACAATGGGGGCCAAGAAATGTTCACACATCTAACAAGGTTGGCCACAAAGAGGTATACTGTCAAATTTGGCTCAATCTTCAAAATTCTTGCCTAAGATTGTTTAAATTGTTCGCTTCACTCAATCAATCAGACTAACGGGGAAAGTTCTAGGTATCATCAAATACAATGTTCAAGACAACCTCATCAAACAAGGCATTGGTACTAATATCAAACAAGACTCCACACTTTGTAGCTATCGTGTAATGTTCATCACAAGAGACTCATTCGACAACCGGCTAGTCACAACGAGATGTTAAAAGTTCACATATTACCTATGTAACTTAGTTTGTCTCATCGTAGCCGCACATTCATTTCGTTCAATTAATAGCACTATTCAAGTCGTCGGTGTTGACCACAATCGACACTCAAATTTTCAAAAGAACAACCACAATCACACACACAAGAGGTGGCAAAATTTTAAAATTTTAAAATTTGGTTCAAAAACCATTTTCTATCAAAACAATGGGCCACACACAAGCCACAACACAATTCAACACCCAAGATATATATAAAAACCAATAAGCTCAATATTTAAAAAAAAATCATCAAAATAGAACAAATATTCACAAAATAGTCACAAGAGGTAGGTATGGAAATACCTCACCCACCCAACAAAATATGCAGTTGTCCTCAAATACAACTAAAACAAAACAATATAAAAAGTAACAGAGAGGGAGGGGAAAGATCATCCTGCCAAGCTAAGCCTGTGTGAAGTCTGCATGTCCATCGTTCCATCTGTCTATGAATCAGTTCTCGAGGTCACATCAATCAAAACACTCTAAGTCTGGGCATCAGGGCCCGGTCTCTCAGCAATCTTGGTTCAACTAGAGCCCATCATAGAAACATCTCTCAAAGAGGCCTAAATAACTGAATCCACCGTGGCACCCTCATGGTCTGCCAAATCATCAAAGGCAACATCCTCACGAACACCAAGTTGCTCCTCATCAGTCTTAGTCGCAGACTCTGCAGCTGCTTCATCAACTCTAACCTCATCTCCGGTGGTAGCCGGAGGCACATCACAACAAGTTGGAACCTCGGTGCTCGGGCCATCTAGGATCTGCACAGTGCAAAAGAGTGAGGTGAAATATGTGGACTTCAGATGGTCCACATCCTTTCTCAGCTCAGAAACATCGACCTTCAAGGCCGTCACCTCCTCAGTAGCACCCTGTCCTCTCTCACATACCTCTACTCTCACCGTAAGGGCATCAATCGAAGCCCTGAGAGGTTTCAATGCATAAGCAATGGCTCCCTTGATCATCCCAGAAAGAGGGGCTTCTAACCGGGAGGCACACACATCAACGGATTGGGCCAAATTCCCCATCTTATACAGCATCGCCTGAGTGACCAGAGGCTGGCAAATAGAATTACCATCAGCAGATCTAGGGAGCTAGGGAGCGGGGGAGTAGTAGAAATATTGGGGCCTCCGAAGGAGTAGATCTAGAAGTACCTAAAATCCTAGTGGCCGGAGTAGGCATGGTTTCCTCTGCAGGTAGCGTATCAATAGCAACCTCTAGGGATGTGTCCACCGAGGGTGATCTCCTTCTATCAACCTCAACTCTCGTGTACTCGCATTCTATACGCCAGATGTTGGTAAAAGATGTGGGTATGATCTTGACATCTCTTTTCTCATCACGTGGAACTCTGGCCCATCGACACAACTCGTTAATCAACAGCGAAAAGGAAAGCGACATATGTCTCTGCTTGGCCCTCATGGCCATCTCCTACTTAATAATCAATCCCAAAGTTGGCCGCTTCCTAGCTATGTTAGACCCAAGACAGGTCCCTTTTGGGTGGCAGACACTGGACTTATTCTGTGACGACATGATAGTGATGCTGATAAACCCAAATTAATATCTAGCAGCTACATTGAGGTCCTTCTTCTCTATAGGCTCTCCGACCTCAACCCACCTCGGGGTGGTGTCAGAAAGCAGGGGAGCTAGCCAACCTTTGAGGTCATCCAGAGTCTTTGATGTGATCATACTGTTGTATTCATGCATGAAGTTTGTATCCCTCTCAAACACATATTTTATATCATTACTGTTGCATTTTACTTTCTTTCCTTAGACCACCACAGAATCCTTCAGCTTGAAGGCACTAGCCTTCTTCTTCCCTTAAGGCACCAGGTCACTATATGTAGAGCAAAAATCTCGAACCTAGGTGGGAATGTAGGGGCCACAGGGTTTGGTGAAAATCTCAAATTTATGGAACCTAAGACTGTCCCATACTACTGGATGTCTTTCCACCACACAATTTGTGGACAATCTTTTCTTCTCTAAGATGGTCCTCAATCCCTCGGCCTTTAACCGGTTGAGTGATCGGGGAGGAGGACCATGTACTTGTTGTGCCGGGACCATCATCTCTGCTGGAGCTGGAGGAGGAGGAGTCTAAGCTATCAGGATCCTAAATGGATCATGCGTCACTTGTAGTGAAGCTCTACTCTCCGGGTTTGTAGCAATTGATCATCCTTCACAGACAAAGATGCCTGAGAATCATAGTATTCTCCCTCATTTCCTGAGTTGTACTCCGGTGTCTTAGCCATGGGCGCCTTGCCCTTTCCCTTTTCTCCCTTTGGACGTAGCTTTTTGTCACGACCCAAGGGTACCCCCTAGACGTAACAAGGCACATGGAACTCCAAAAGGCACTATGTAAGCCGCTTAGCATATAATAACATAAGTAAAGAACAATAAAGAGTAAACCGTATTTCAAGTCTTAAAAATCTTTCATAACAACAAAGCTGAAGTCTAGACTTGTCTCAAATAACCATCTATTAAAATAGTTCAAATGAAAAGGGACACAGCCCATACAACATAGTTTCAAAATTAAATACTAGAAATGAAATTCAAAGTGAAACTCCTGTCCTCGAATCATGAGGACTCACCACAAGCAAGGAGAATAGTCAAATCCAAGCTTCAACGAAATGATGACCACCTTAAGAACCGGACCATACACTTGGGAAAATATGGGTTAGTACAAAAATGCACTAAGTATGATAGTCATACACAAAACCTTGAAACCATGCTAAAAGGGACATTTTAGTTGAATGCATGCAGTTTACTAGGTTAAAACATCATTTTGAAGATAAAGAGGAAACATAAGTCATAAGCATGTTCATTTCATAGATCACCACATCATAGGAGAAACATACCATAAATACCCTCAAAGTCTACTTGTGCAATGAATCAATAAGATCCCATAATCCTAACCATGGTAAGTAAAGCATCTTGAGTAACCATAGTTTATAATTCATCTTTTTGTTCATAGTGGGAATAAACCTTAACCGACATAGACCATGTAAGCTTAACATGGAATCCGGTGTTACCCACACCGAAAAGAGTTGTCCTACTTGCCTAAGGTAAGACCATCATCATATTAGATTTTAGGTGGATCCACTAGCTAAAAACCTAAGGGGGAACATAGTTTATGGGATAAGGAGATTGCTACTACAAACCCGGCCTTTCTCACGTAAAGGTTTTCATCTCAAGAGATTGCTTCTAGAAACTCGGCCTTTCTCATGGAAAAGTTTCCATGTCATATTCAATATCATCTCGGTGCTAAGCATATATCCGACGGAGTACTCATTAAATCATAACTTGTTTCATTAAAATAGCTTATTAGATCATGCGTGAGAATAACCTTTCACCGTCCATGTCTACATACAACATTAGATTCATGTAGGTGAGAATTGAATTTTAACCTAGAATCTCCATTATGTGAGAAAACCTTTCACATTATGTTCATTATGTGTTCATGAGAATAGCCTTTCAATCTGATGAGTCCAAGATTTGGGCTTATTAAGGGCTTTATTTATATATATTTAGTATACTCAAATGCTTATTTTATGCCAATAATTGATATAAAACCCTTGATTTCTAGGTATATGGATTGAGGAACAAAGCAAGGACACTAATTTGCAAAAAGAAACAAAGGGAGCTGAAAGAATGAAAAAAAGCAAGCCTGGTGATCGCCAAATCCACTTGGCAAGTCACCGAATGGCTACTTGACAGCCTAGAGTTCTAGTGTGCCAAGCCCTGAAGGAAACAACAAAGTTGGTAAGTGAAAAAAGGAGTCGGCGAATCACCGAGTTGTTCCGCGATGCAGTTTTGGATCGCTAAAAGTTACAGACCTTGAGGATGCTGAATGCCAACGCAGAAAGGCGATGAAAATGACCAATGGGCGGCTCACCGAGTGGTTCGGAGAACCCGACTTACTTAGTAGAGTGACTCTTCGCAGTACATTTTTAGCGACTATAAATATATTTTTGAATATTTAGTTTAGTATCTTAGCTCATATATATTTAGCCTATTGTTGAGTTTTGAATTGTGAGATAAGTTTTCTCTAGTGTTCCTAATTTTGAAGAATTGAAATATTTTACTTTTGAGAAATTAAAATTGGGTGTTTGAGATTCTTTGAATTGGAGCATTTTAAGGACGAATCACAGTTACCCAGTTGATGGATAATCAATTTGGTAAATGTTTTTACCTTTTTATGATGTCTAGCTAAAACCCCAATTCTTGGGCTGTAATTATGTGATTATGGGCTGATTTAGTTTATGGGTATTGGTTATTGTTAGTTTAAATGCTATTTGAAGTGAGTTCAATCATTAATTGTTGTTTAATTTAATAATTGTAGTTGCAAATGCAGTTTTACCCTTGTGTTTATGGCTTGCTCGAGAGAGAGGTTTTAAACCTAAACTTATTGATTGATCGTCTGTAGGTATTGGGTTAGCCTGGGTTCAGCTCCAGAGAGTGAATCCTAAACCCAATCCCATACATTCAACTCGAGAGCGTGAATGGACTAAGGTGTGGCCTGTTCTTATTTGCATGCTTGTTGATGTTCGAGAGAAATCGACTTGATTCACGGTAAATTGTTCGAGAGAAAGTTTACCTCCTCTATAGCCTAGCTTACTCACTAATATCTAGCTATTTTCTAATAGTTGCAATTACCCATTTGTCTATATTAGCCTATAATCAAATCACATCCCAAGAATCTGTCTCATTATTGTTATTTCATATTGTTTACCACTTTTTGTAGTTGATAATCATAATCAACCCCCCCCCCATTTGACATTCGTGTCACCACCTATTTTAAATGATGTCTTTATTCGATAATTTTTATTCCTATGACTGATTTAACCATGTTCATACTTCCTAATTGAATCTGGAACACGTACCTCTCACTGTGGAATTCGACCCCAACTCATTTAGTTGGGTTTTATACTAATTAACGACCGTTGATGCTTAAAATTGGATGAAGTATCTTTGAAACATAATTTCTAATCAAAATGGCGCCGCTGCTAGGAGGCAACCCAAGTTTTTATTGCTTTTTGTTTGTTTTTGGAATAACGTGTGTTGTTTGTGTAGGTGAAAAAGTGGAATGTGTTTGAAATATATAGGTTGGCGAGCTGAGAGTCCAGTCGGCGAATAGCCGAAGAGGTCAGCGAGCCCGACTTGGATGGACATTGGACTCAGTCAGTGACTCACCGAACAGGTCGGCGAGCTCGACTTTGTTCGATGTTTGGACCCCCAAATTAACTGGAGGTCCTATAAAACTCAGCGAAGTAAGTACCCACTCGGCGAGGTAAGTACCCACTCAGCGGGTCGCTGAGTGCTTCGGCGAAAAAAAAATCACTAAAAGAGCGCAAACTGAACAGTTTGAAAAGGCCAAAGGTTTAAACTTTCAAACTCTTTCACATTCCCTCACTTTCTAACTTCATACAATCACACCCGCACTCTATATTTCCTATATTCTTGATTTTTACCGCTTTTTGGTCGTCGATCTTGTGTTCGGAGTTGGATACTTTGATACCTAGCTTTACAGATTCATCTTTTGGCATAAAGGTTGGTTTTTCCGAACCCCAAACTCGTAAATAGAGGTTGGACTCAAATGCAATGTTATAAATTGTGTTGATGTGTGTTGGGCCTCTTTGAAATCTTAAATGTGTGTTTGTGTGCCTATTTTAGTTTTGATATCGTGCCTAAATTACCTGAATTGGTAATTTCCTGAATTTCGTGCTTTAAAATTGATCATAATCTTAAGGGTTGTGCTTAATTGTTGTTGAGTCTAGTCGAGTAAAGTCTGAGTAACCCAAATTGTGCTAAATGTTGAGCTTTACCCAATGATGGAGCATTTAATGTAATTCATAAGGATTAAAGTCATCAAATGAGCAATTTTGGCCAAACCGGGGGATGTCTGAGTACCCCGGTCGCATAGGTCTAATGGGTCTGGGCTTAATTGAGAATGTGTGTGGTTTGATTTTTTTATCGAGGGCTGTGGGGTTGATTTTGGAAGTTGGGGTTGAAAATGGCACGTTGGGCAGTTTGGCGAGCTGGGTCGACCTCGTCGAACCACTCGGCAGTTCATCAAAGTCCCCCTAGATCACCTTTAATTTAATGCTTTTAGAGATTTTGGTTCTGTATAGTTTAGCAATAATCCTTAGCTCGTCGAATGAATTCGGTGACTCGCCAAAAGTCTTCTTTGATCGCCCTTTTTGCGCCTCTAACCCCTAAAATGCACTGTAACTTTCGGCAGGCTTGTCTGTGCTCGCTGAATGAGGTCGGCAATTCATCAAAAGGCCCTTCCCATTGTTGACATGACATTTTTCTGGGAATGTTTTGAGCCAGTCCATTTGGCGAGCCCGATTTGGCGACGACTCACCGATAGGTTTGATGAGTCTTTCGGCAACCTATTTTTCTATAACTTTTCCTTAACTATTTCTAACATTCTACGATGTTTTTGTATATATGGCTAGAAACAACTTGGACATGCCGCCCCGTAAAAGAGCACGGGGCATAGTTATCGATGAGGGGGCAGCTACCCCTTCTAAAATGGGAAAGAACCAAGGAAGGCAAAGGCAAGGGCAAGGTTCCCGTATCTGAGGTACGAGAGCACAATTCCGGCAGTGAGGGAGAATCCTTTGACTCCCAGGCTGCATTCTCTGAGCCTGATAATGACCAGCCTCTACAATCCCGGTAAGCTGAAATTTGTGCTAGGTCTCACAAAAATCCATCTACAGTTCTAGAGGCCACACCTCCTTCTGATGAAACAGTGCCATCTGCGGCACATACAGTGATTCCAAAGCCACCAGTTCAGGGTCCTCCTCCCCAGCTACTCAATAGATTTAAAGCCAGGGGATTGGGACAATTCTATAAGAAAAGTTGTTCTCTACAGAGGGTTTAGAGGGCAGATACCCTCTAGTGTGGGACACACTCCGGTATCACAGATTTGATATTTTCACCAAACCCCGAGGCCCATATATCCCCACCTAGTTCCGTGAGTTCTATATTGCTTACGATGATTTAGTGCCTCAGGGGAAGAAGAACGCAAGTGCCTTTAGGCCGGTGAAGTCCGTAATGGTCTGGGGGAAAGAAGTGGGGTACAACAACGACCATATATATGTTGTGCTTGACTGAGCCACGGGATTCGAGCACGAGTATGAGGGTCTAGCGACAGCTCAATTCTTGGATGACCTAAAGGGCTGGCTTTCCTCCCTTATTTCTGATACCACCCCGAGGTGAATTGTGGCGGGAGCACAGATAGAGATGAAGGACTTGAATGTAGTTACACGGTACTGGTACGGATTCATCAGCAATTCGATCATGCTTTCACAAAATGAGTCCATCCTCCGCCATGCAAAGGCAGCTTGTCTAGGATCGATCATAGCGAAGAAGCGGCTCAAATTGGGACTTATTATTGAGCAGGAAATGGCCATGAGGGCCAAATAGCGCCAGACGTCCCTTCCCTTTCCGATCCTGATCACATAGTTATGCCGGCGTGCGGGAGTACCTCGTGATAAGAAGAGGGACATCAATGTCACCCCCACATCCTCCACAGACATTTGATGTATAGGGGCTGAGTACACTTGGGATGAGGCATACAGGAGGAGAGAAGCTCCGTTGGACACATCCCTAGAGGTTGATGTTGAAACGATACCTGCACAGGCATCTTTGCCTACTCCGGCCTCCGGGCCTTCAAGTACACCAGCTTCCACTTCCTCCCACGCTTCTGTTGTTTCTACTACTTCCCAACCCACCTAGATTACTCAGGCCATAATCCGAAAAATGAGGCATTTAGCCCATTATGTTGATGTACGGGCTACCCGGATAGAGTCTGAGGTACCGTGGGTGATTGAGGGGGACATCCTAGCTGCATTGACACCCCTTTGAGCATTTATTGACACTCTCATGGCGAGAGTAGAGACTTGTGAGAGTCGACAGGGGGTTGCTTCAGAGGTTACGACTTTGAAAGTTGAGGTTTCTTATTTGAGAAAGGATGTGGACTACTTGAAGTGCACAGACTTCACTTCAGTTTTGGACACAGCGGACGATATGGATGACCCGGCTACTTCTGAGATTCCTCTAGACACCACCGGAGATGTGCCGATGGATGATGTCGCAGTTGAAATGTCGGAGGTAGACACGGACGAGGAGCAGATAGAGGTGCCAGAGGAGACCATCTATGGAGACCTGCCAGACCTAGAAGGAACGATAGTATAGTCGGTGATTCAAATATCACTGATAGAGACGTCCATGGCAAGCCCTAGTAGAGCCAGTAGTAGTGATGTTCCACCAGACACTGAAGCCCCGACAGATGGAGCGACTGTGTAGACATGACTCTTCTTTACCTCCCTCTCTATCGTTTTTATTGACTTTTTACTTTTTTGTTACATTTGAGGACAACTGCATTTTTTATTTGTGGTGGAGTGAGGTATTTCCATACCTACCTCTTGTGATTATTCTGTGTATATATTATTGGGTTTTTGTGTTTAAATTGTATTTTGATATTGTTTTGTGGATGTTTGAGGTTATGGCTCTTTGTTTTGAATGCAAATGGTTTTTGACTGGTTTTTGATCCTTTTGAAAAATAATTTGCCACCTCTTGTGCGTGATTGTTGTTATTCTTGTGCAAATTTGAGTATCGATCATGATCAATACCGATGACTTAAATAGTGCTCTTAATCGAACAAAAATAAATATGCATCTAAGATGAGGCCAAATGAAGTTGCATAGACAATATGTGGACTTTTTGCATCTCATTGTAACTTGCCGATTATCAAATGAGTCTCTCGTGATGAACATTGCACACTAGCGAAAGTGTGGAGTCTTATTTGATATTGGTGCCAATGCCTTGTGTGGTGAGCTTACCATGAACTATGTGCGATAACACCTAGAATTTGCCCCGTTGGTCCAGTTGACTAAGTGATGCAAGCTCTTGAAATGATCTTAGGTATCAATTTTAAAGAGTGAAACAATTTGACAATATACCTCTTTTGTAGCCAACCTTGTGAGATGTGTGAACTTTGCTTGAACCCCCTTTGAGCCTTGTCCTTTTCTTGGAAGAAATATGAGCAATTGTGACCCCTCTTTATCCTTTCACCCATAATCCTCATGAAGTGTGGTTTGTTTGAATAGCCAACTTAGGCCAAAAGCCTAAGTTGGGGTGTGGTGAAAAGAGGAGGTAAATGAAGAAGTGTGAAGAAGGCACCCTTGATCATGGATTTGAACCAAAGGGAAACCCTCCATATAAAAAAAAAAGAGAGAAAGAAAAGAAGAAGACAAAAGAAAAAGAAAAATAATGAAAAAGTTGTGAAAAAATGTTGTGAGTAAAAATGTTGAAGAAAAGAAATGAAAGTGAGTAAAAATGTTGAAGAAACGAAATGAAAGTGAGTGATGTGAACACCACATTTCATGAGGATAGCTGCCACTGAGCCTAAATTACCATACCTTTAGACTCAGCCCCGTTACAAGCCTTGAAAAGACCTTTTTGATCTTGAGTGAGCTGAGACAAATTTTGATTGGAAAAGAAGGGCAAATTATGGGTGAAGTCATGTATGTGTTCATATTTTTTAGTATGAGAGTTGTTTGTGATTTCGGAACTAAAAATTGTTAAAGAATTGTGTGTGAATATGAAATCATCATTGTTGTGAGGGAATTTAAGTACCTTTGTTAAGCTTGAACCTGCATTTGATGCAAGTATTGTGAACTTGAGAATCTTTGATAATGGTGAGTCATAACATGAATGAGTGCACAATTGATCCTTGCATGAGTAATTTGAGTCTTGTTGTGTGCATTCATGATTAAGTCTTTTGTAGCACTGTTTGAGACATCCTTTTTGAACTGCTGAACTTGAATTTTACTTGAGAACAAGTGAAAGTTTAAGTAGGGGGTGTTGTTGAGTCCGAGATTTGGACTCATTTATGGCTTTATTTATATAGATTTAGTGTCCTCAAATGCTTATTTTGTGCCAATACCTGATATAAAACCCTTGATTTCCACTTATATGGATTGAGGAACAAAGCAAGGACACTAACTTGAAAAAAGGAACAAAGCGAGCTGAAAGAATGAAGAAAAGCAAGTTTGGTGATCGCTAAGTCCACTTGGCGAGTCACCGAATTGCTACTTGACTGCCTAAAGTTCCAGTGAGCCAAGCCCTGAAGTAAAGAACCAAGTTGGCGAGAGTAAGGAGCAGTCGACGGATAGCCGAGTAGTTTCGCGATGCAGTTTTAGATCGCCCAAAGTTACAGACCTTGAGGTTGCTGAATGCCAAGGCAGAAGGGCGATGAAAATGACCAAAGGGTAGCTCGCCGAGTGGTTCGGCGAGTCCGACTTACTTCGCCGAGTTACTCTTCGCAACACATTTTTGGCGACTATAAATACATTTTTGAACATTTAGTTTAGTATCTTTGCTCATATATTTTTAGCCTTTTGTTGAGTTTTGAACTGTGAGACAAGTTTTCTCTAGTTTTTCCTAAGTTTTTAAGAATTGAAGTTTTTCACTTTTGAGAAATTGGAAGTTGGTCTTTAAGATTATTCGAATTGGAGCATTGTAAGGACGAATCTACACTTATCTAGTTGATGGATAATCAATTTGGTAACTGTTTTTACCTTTTTATGATGTCTAGCTAAAACGCCAATTCTTGGGGTATGATTATGTGATTATGGACTGATTTAGTTTATGGGTATTGTTGATTGTTAGTTTAAATACTATTTAAAAGTGAGTTCAATTATTAATTGTGGTTTAATTTAAGATTTGTAGTTGCAAATGCAGTTCTACCCTTGTGGTTTTGGTTTGCTCGAGAGAGAGGTGTTAAAACTAAACTTATTGATTGATGGTCTGTGGGTATTGGGTTGACCTAGGTTAAGCTCGAGAGAGTAAATCCTAAACCCAATCCCATACATTCAGCTCGAGAGAGTTAATAGACTAAGGTGTGGGCTGCTCTCAAAAGTATACTAAAGAATGTCCACCAATCATCTCATGAAGTCAAACAGACAACTCATACTAAATGCACAGTAACATGAGGAACATAAATCATGAAAACTCATTTTCTTATTAAACATGAATTTCTCAAGAACATGAGGAACATAAGGAAATCATAGGAAAGTACATATAACACATATTACTCCCAAAACACTAAAACTCAAGAGGAACTATTTACCTCAAGGTTGGAGAGAAGTAGAAGGAAAGAGATGAGGATAACGGGACTTCATATCGGCCTCGTCCTCGACCTCCCAAGTTGCACCCTCAACTAAGTGATTCCTCCATAAGACTTTTACGAAAGCTATTTCCTTGTTTCTCAATCTCTTAACTTGCCGGTCTAGGATCTCTACCTGAACCTCTTCATATGAAAGACTTTCTTCAACTACCAACCCTTCTAGGGGAATAATGGATACCAGATCTCCAATACACTTCTTGAGGATATAAACATGAAATATCGGATCAACCGGAGCCAACTCATTAGGCAAGTCCAACTCATAGGCAACCTTCCCAATACGTTGCAAAATTTGATAGCCAACATTCCGGGGACTAAGCTTCCCTTTCTTGCGAAAACTCATCACACCCTTCATGGGTGATATTTTCAAATAGACCCAATAATTAACTTCAAATTCTAGATCCCTTCTTCTCACATTGGAATAAGACTTTTGTCTACTTTGAGCCGTTCTCAACCTCCCTCTAATGAGCTGAACTTTCTCAATGGCTTCATAAACCGATTTGGGACCAATAAGAGAAATTTAACCTACCTCAAACCAATCAACCGGAGACCTACATCTCCTACCATACAAGGCTTCAAAGGGAGCCATACCGATACTTGAGTGATAACTATTATAGTAGGCAAACTCTATTAATAACAAGTGATCATCCCAATTACCCATGAAATCTATAACAAATGCCCTCAACATATCTTCTAATGTTTAGATGGTATGCTCCGCTTGCCCATCAGTTTGGGGGTGAAAAGTTATGCTAAGCTTAACCTTCGTACCAAGCCTTTTTTGGAATTACGTCCAAAAGTGTGAAGTATATTGAGTACCCCAATTCGAAAAAATAGATAAATGGACCCCATGCAACTTCACTATCTCACTTATATACAACTTGGCATAGTTTTCCGCCGATGAGAAACTTTGATGGGAATACAGTGGGCTGATTTTATCATGCGATCTATAATGACCCAAATAGAATCATGTTGCCTTCGGGTGCGAGTCAAACCCACAATAAAGTCCATATTTACATCTTCCCACTTCCAAGTGGGAATACTTATATTTTGGGACAAACCTCCCGACCTTTGATGCTTAACCTCAACTTGTTGATAATTAGAACATTTGGCTACAAATCCCGCAATATCTATCTTCATACCATTCCACCAGTAGACTTCTCGTAAATCACGGTACATCTTAGTGGCTCCCGGATGAATAGAATATCGAGAACTATGAGCTTCTTCTAAAATTTGTTCACTCAAACAATCAACATCAGGAACACATAAATGACCTTGGTACCTAAGCACCCCATCTCCCCCTTAGGATAAAGCCTCTACGGACTTTTTGAGTACCGACTCTTTCAACTCTACCAATAAAGGATCAAGATCTTGCTTAGACTTCACATCCATCACGAAGGACAATTCGGAGCCATTATGGACCATGATACCACCCTTGGTGGAATCCATTAGCTTGACACCTAGTCGGGCCAAGATATGCACCTCAATAACCAATTCTTTGTTTTCATCCTCTACGTGAGCCACACTACCCATGGAGAATCTACTAAGTGCATCTGCTACCACATTAGCTTTGCCGGGGTGGTAAATGACACTCATATCATAATCTTTCAAGAGTTATAACCACTTTCATTGTCGGAGATTTAAGTCCTTTTGAATAAATACATATTTGAGACTCTTATGATCGGTGAAGATATCCACATGGACCCCATACAAGTAATGTCTCCATATTTTCATGTAAATAGAACCGCCCCTAACTCAAGATCATGGGTCGGATAATTCCTCATGGATTTTAAGTTGCCTTGAAGAATAGGTAATCACTTTACCATTTTACATGAGCACACATCCCAAACCCACTCTAGAGGCATCACAATAAACCGCAAACCTATCGATTCCCTCCGGTAAGGTCAACACCAGAGCGGAAGTAAGTCTATCTTTCAACTCTTGGAAGCTTTTCTCACAAGCCTCCGACCACTGAAACATAGCCTTCTTTTGGGTCAAGGCCGTCAATGGAGAAGCAACGGAGGAAAACCCCTTAACAAACCTCATATAGTAACCGGCCAAAGCCAAAAAGCTTCTAATGTCAGAAGGAGTTAGAGGTCTAGGCTAACTCTTGACCGCATCCATCTTCTTAGGATTTACCTCAATACCCTTGCTTGACACAATATGACCAAGGAATTCTACAGATCTCAACCAAAATTCACACTTGCTAAACTTTGCAAAAAGTTGTTGGTACATAAGAACTTGTAACACAATTCTCAAATGGTCCACATGTTCATTCTCACTCCTTGAATAGATCAATATATCCAGATAAATACAATCACAAACATGTCTAAGTATTGCCTAAACACTCTATTCATCAAGTCCATAAACGTCGTTGGAGCATTAGTCAACCCAAATGACATTACAACAAACGCATAGTGACCATATCGGATTCTAAAGGTTGTCTTTGGAATATCAACCCCTCTCACCCTTGGTGATAACCCGAACGAAGATCACTCTTAGAGAAATAACTAGCCCCTTGAAGGTGGTCAAACAAGTCAACAATTCTCGAAAGGGGATATTTATTCTTGATGGTCACTTTATTCAATTGACGATAATCAATGCACATTCTAAGAGACCCATCATTCTTTCTAACAAACAACACCGGAGCACCCCATAGAGAGATACTCGATCAAATGAAGCCCTTCTCTAAAAACTCATTCAATTGATCTTTTAACTCTTTCAACTCGGTGGGGCCATTCTATAAGGAGGAATGGAGATACACTCCAAAAAAAGCAGCATTTAGCTACTGACGAAATCCGTCGCTAATCTATGATTTTTCGTCGCTAAGCCGGATTTGCGACGGATTTGCGACGGATTGTTGGTTGTTGCTATTTTGCTCGTTAGTAATCTCTTAGCGACGAAAAATAAGTTTCGTCGCAAGTTTAGCGACGTATTAGAGACGAATGATATTTGTCGCCATTTGTTAGTGACGGACTGATCCATCATTATACTTATATAGTTCGTTGCTAATTTCATAATTAATTTCGTCATTTCAAATAAATTCGCGACAAAATTTCTGTCACTAATCCGTCACAAAATATTCTGTTATTTGAGCCAGCATA
Source organism: Solanum acaule (assembly GCA_036250505.1). Classification (NCBI taxonomy): domain Eukaryota; kingdom Viridiplantae; phylum Streptophyta; class Magnoliopsida; order Solanales; family Solanaceae; genus Solanum; species Solanum acaule. The sequence goes on along the minus strand of JAJOOR010010464.1, from coordinate 721 downwards.
TTTGCCACTAAAATGTTTCGTTGCTAATCTGTCGCCAATATTTTTTTATAGCAACGACCAAATCGTCATTAAATTTGTTGCTAATAATTTTCTTGAAAAATAAATTAAATAACAATTACTAAATACCTCTAAAATAACAAAAATTCATATAATATAATATTTAGAGGGTTCAAAATCTATACATAGCAAAATCTAAATCACATACTTTTGGTGGAAAACATCAAAAGAAATCTGTCAACTATTCTCAAGAGAACCTACATTCATCAACTATTGTTAGCGCACAATTTATACTTTTCAAAAAGACAGACAACATAAAAATAGAAAACTAATCAATGGGAGTAAGAGCTTGATGTACCCGCTCCTTCATAACCGGAAGAAAATGATTAGTAAGGGCAGAAATCATTTGCTTTACAAACACATCCATATTTCTTGTCGATGTTGATTGAGAAACTAAAGGTTCTACAAGTGACGAGGCACAAAGATTCTGCCCGTAGTAAGTTCTTGCTTCAGATTCAAGACCGTATAATCTTCGCTCTTTTCTCCCCCGGCAGCTTGATAGTATGCTTCACATTGATCAATATCAAATTGAGAGGTTGTTTTTTTCCGTAATATTTCTTCATATCTTTCCTATAATAAATTAAGATAAAGAGAAAACATTAAAGATTAGGAATAAAATTATAATGGAAGGAATTGGCCTAGAAGGACATTTTACAGTACCAAA
>JAJOOR010010463.1:0-33992 GCA_036250505.1 Solanum acaule | reverse complement strand
ACCTAAAGTTTAAAATCCTACAATAATTCAAGACTTCTAAAGTTCACAACTTAAAGTTCTAAAATCCCACAATAATTCAAGATTTCTAAAGTTCACAACCTAAAGTTCTAAAATCCTACAATAATTCAAGATTTCTAAAGTTCACAATCTAATTAAAGTTCTAAAATCCTACAATAATTCAAGTTCATATCTAATTTCAAGAATTTCCAAGTTCAAGAATATAATTCAAGTAACCCAATTTTCAACAACAATATAATACATATAAGCACAAATACAATGACAAATTGAAAAATTCAACTAATCTCTAACTTCTAGCTAGCTTATAGTTATTTGTTAGTTATAACTTCTAGTACTTAATTTACAATCATATTTAAAAATTCTCAATTTTTCTAACTTCAACTTTCAAACTTACTAAATTCAAGAACTTCTAAGTTGAAAAATTCAACTAATCTAATTTCAACTTTCATATACTATCCAATATTTTTCTAACTTCAAAGTAATCTAACTTTCATATACAATTGAATGTTTTTCTAAATTCAACCGTCAAAACATACTAAATTCAAGAACTTCAAAGTTGGAAAATGCAACTAATCTAACTTCTAACTTCTAATTATTTGTTAGTTCTATCTTCTAATACTCAATTCACAATCATATTTTAAAAAAACCCAATTTAGAAGAAAACCCTAAAATAAAAAATCCCTTATTCTCTACCTAACTAACAATAATCAAATATACAAATTAACAATTGAATAACACAATTCATCAAACTAAAACAATATACTAATTTATACCAAATCAAATATTACTAGAATTGAAAAAAAAAACTAAAATTAAACTCTAACCTTTACAAGCTAAGGAAAAGAGGCAGTGGGGACGATGGGTGGCGGCGCCGAAGGGGCAAGACAGCGACGGGACTAATACTCAAGGAGAGAAGGGCGACAACGGCGTGGGGCAGCGGCGTAACAATTTGGTTTTAGAGAGAAGGGAGAGAAGAGAGAAGAGAGAGAAAGAGAGATGGGAAAATGGGGTGAAAACCCGCTTTTGGGTTCAATATAATTTTTAAAAAGTGACGGAAACGTCTCTTTGATTGTCACTTTTTAAAAAATATTTGACCAAAATTTTGACTAAAAAGCGACAGACTAAGAGACACTGTCCGTCGCTTTTTAAAAATATTTGACTAGATATTTTGACCAAAAAGTGACGGACTAAGCGATGCCATCCGTCGCTTTTTTAAAAAACTAATTAATAAAATAAAATAAATTAAAAACGACGGACAATGTGGTTATTTTTTAATTTATAAATAATTATTTTTAATAAAAAGCGACGGACGGCGTCTCTATATATATTAAATAAATTATTATTAATTATATATTTATTTAACGCAAAAATGCACGACAAAAAGTAACGGACTAAGAGATGCCGTCCGTCGCTTTTTGTAAAATAATTTTAAAAATTAATTATTTTTATTAAAAAGCGACGGACAGTGTGGCAAATTGGGTCACTTTTTGGAGCGACGCAGTTCGTCGCTTTTCTGTCCGTCATTTTTTAGCAGTTTTTTAGTAGTGTCTGATCCAATGTTTATGCCGAAACGTGGCAACCGATCTCATATTTATGCCGGAATGTGGCAATCGATCCCATGTTTATGCCGGAATGTGGCAACCGATCCATGTTAGTATGTCGGAATGCAACACCTTATCCATTCAACAAATCACAATCACAAAATATTCTCACAATCATACAACAAGAGGTGATTCATGACATACAATTATTCAATTATCTTCATTTACGATTAGGGTGATCAATAATGCAACATTCGCATACATACATGCATTAGAATGATCAATTACAAACATATATCACACCAACATGAAATCACAACCATCACCTACCTTGAATCCCCTAACGCACTTGAATCTTCTCTTTCCGAATTCTTCCAGCTTGTTCGTGATCTAAAAAGATACAATTAATGCAACAATGAATAAACGAGGCCAAATTACCCGGATTATAATTAATAATATGAATTCTAGGTCAAACCCTTGATCCTCATACCCAGATTAGGGTTTCTTCCACCATAAATCACATATCAAAACCCTCCCCCATCGATAATTACCCACGAATTTATATTCTACGGATCGAAAAATGGATTCGGGGAGTTAAAACCTTACCTTTAGCCTCAAGAATGGTAGAAAACTGTCAAGAAAGCACCTGGGGTCGTTCCTTAGCTCTCAAAGTTGAAAAGTGCAGAATAAAATGTTTTTGGGGTTTTATTTCCGACTTAAGTCGCGTCTGTCCCGCTACAGTGGGACCCAACCCGCCACAGCGGCGCCGCCCTGGCGCGGCACTAATCTCGCTCTGGAGGCTTGCACGGAAATAGTAAGTAAATTTAAGAATTCCAAACTTCCATTTCACAACACACCTTCATCCCATGACACTCATAAAATATCCGACCACGTTAAGATTAGTTTTGGGTGTTCTACTCACCCGAACTCAATTCCGTAAAGTCGTACGGGTTCCTTAACGTTTTAACTATCCATTCATGTAATTAAATTTATTAATCGGTATCTCATTTGTTACCAGATTTCCCTAGACCTCACTGACTCCGATTTCGTCTAAATTAGGACTAGGCTAGAAAATCTCAAGTTACTACGAAAAGGTTTTCTGCACCAATTCTTTCCCCATTGGCTTTTCCATAACGATGGAAATCAGGTCGTTACAATTATCTAATTCAAAAGCATATGATCTCCCTTAATCATAAAACTTGTCACTTTTCCTACCACTTTTCAGTGTGAAATATGTCTAAGCTGTCAACCATGTACACATGTTCTATACTTATACTTTTAGTATAGTTTGATGTAAACATCAATTATAGATAATTAATGTTCGCCCAACCGTGAGTAATACTCTCAATCTCACCATGTACACATGTTCCCATGTGCTTACCAACTTACTCCCTATGTCCCTAATTAGTCCACTTTTAAAGTGACACACTTATTAAGAAAGAAATTTCTCTATTTGTCCCTAATTACTTGTCTACTTTTGAATTGACACACCTATTAATAAGACAATTATTGACATAATGTGTTTATCATTTTACCCCTATAAATTATGAAGAGGATAAATTAAAAATTTAAGATTTTCAAGAATTTTTACCCTTTTTAAAGTAATTAATTGAGGGTATTATAGGTAAAAAAATATTATCCTTTCTTGATTTGTCAAAATGGACAAGTAATTAGGGACAACTAAAAAAAGAAAAGTGGATAACATAGTGAGTTTATCATTTTAAACGTATTAATTATAAAGTGGATGAATTAAAAACTTGAAATTTTCAAGAAGTTCTACATTTTTCAAAGTAATTAATTGAGGGTATAATAGGTAAAAATATTTTGTCCTTTCTCGATTTGTAAAAATGAACAAGTAATTAGGGACAACTAAAAAAAGAAAAATGGACAAGTAATTAGGGACAAATGGAGTAATTATTAATTTGAATTTGAACAAAACCAAATCATAATTGCCATTTTCCTTCTTCCCTTTTATAGTGGGTCAAATTTCATATTATAAGGTAACACCTGCTAGAGTCAAATTAAATGTTTTATTTTGAATATTCACTAATTAAGTTGAAGAACTAACAAATAAATGATATGGTATGGTTCATTACGAACAATTGACAAAAATACAGTAAAACCTCTATAAATTAATACTCGGTAAATTAATAATCTCTCTAAAATAATATTTTTCTCCGATCTCGACTTGGGCCAATGGAAAAAATTACCAATTTCAATAAGATAATAAGATAATATATTTTCAGAAGATCCCTATATAAATATATGGTCCCATTAATATCATAAATTAATAATTCTTTAAAAGTACAAATATATTTAAGACAATTTAGTGAAATATGATTCTATTGTGTTCAGTTTTTTCTTAAAATTTAAATCTAGTTGAATCTCATCTCTAACTTTTCTTATTGCATCCAAGAGCTCCGATGTTGTCTTTTCGAACTGCACCATAAAATTGTGAAGAGTTCTAGATTTGTAGCGACCTAATTCCGTCGTTAGGGAAAAGGAAATGGGGAGATAATTGGGGCCAGAAAACTTTTGAGTATTAACTTCGAATTTCCTAGCCTAGTCTAGATTTGGATGAAATCGGAGTCAGGAGAGTCTAGAGAAATATGATAACAATTGAGTGACGTAATTATGATTTTGATCACATGAGTAGATAACTAAGACGTTAGGGAATTCGTACGACTTTACGGAATTGAATTTGGGTGAGTATAACTACCGAAACTGATCTTAACATGATTATGTATTTTCTGAGTATCATGGGATGAACCTGTGTTGTGAAATGGGAGTTTGAAATTCTTAAATTTTCTCATTGTTTCCGTGCAAGCCACCAGAGCGGGATTAGTGCTGCCAGGGCGGGGCCACTGTGGCAGGTTGGGTCCTGCCGTAGCGGGACTGATGCGACTTAAGTCGGAAATAAAATCCCAAAAATTGTTTATTCTATCTTTTTGACTTTGAGAGCTAAGGAACTACCCCAGGGGTTTTCTTGACAGTTTTCCACCATTCTTGAGCCTAAAGGTAATGTTTTACTTCCCTAACCCATTTTTCGATCCGTATCAAGAGATAGCCTTACTTAGTCGATTGGACCAACGGGGCAAATTCTAGGTGTTATCATGCAAGGTTCACAGTAAGCTCATCACACAAGGCATCTACACTAAAGTCAAACCAGACTCCACACTTTCGCTAGTGTGCAATGTTCATCGCAAGAGAATTAATTTGACGCATGGCTAATCACAGCGAGATGCAAACAATTCACATATTGTCTATACAACTTCATTTGGTCTCATCGTAGCCGTACATTCATGTTCGTTCAATTATGTGTACTATTCAAGTAATCGATATTGATCAAAACCGAGACTTAAAGTTGTTAAAGAACAACCACTATCAAGTACATACAAGAGGTGGTGAATTTTTTCCCGAAAGGGTCAAAATCATTTGCAATTTAAAGCAAAAGAAGCCACAAGCTCAAACTTTCCACGAAAGCAGTATTAACACAAATATAGCTTACAACGCAAATACATAAACAAAACACGTTCGCGAATAGAACACAAAAGTGGGCCACACCACACCACAATTAAAAACAATTAGTCCAAAATTGTAAATAATAAAATATCCAGAATGTAAATTTAAGAAGGGCAGAGATGGAGGTAAAGAGGGGATCCTGTCTAAGTGGTCGCTCCGTCTGTCTAGGCAGCAGTGCCTGATGTGTCAGCCTGGACTTAAATAATAGTCCCCGGAGCTACTTCAGATAGTTCAGCGGCAACTGACTTGCTAAAATTGTCCAAGTCATGAGCCGCCAAAAAGGAATGTATAATTTATGTAGAATCCATGAGTCCACGAAGGGACATATCTCTTGTTGGAACTAGGCTTTTTTTCCTCACTTCCCGTCTTCGGAGGATTCGCTTTATTTGTATCATTCTTGAAATTTTTCGCTCTTATCTATTGGGGTGGCATGATTCTCCCCGTAACTTTAGGTCTTGCCATGTCTGCAAAGTTAGAAAATATTCGACAAACAAAACAAGGATAATCAGCTGCAGGCATACTTGCCAATTCTTTCAGCGAGTCACCGAATACTTTGTGCAGTGAGGGTTCAAGGGGTGCAGACAAAGAGCGAACAAGAAGACTTTTGGCGATTCGCCGAGTGCTTTTGGTAAACTCATACTTCTCGCCGAAAGGTTCAGAAACTAATCAAAACATATAGCATGAAATTAAAAGATAGATGGAGTCATTAGGTTAGCCGCAGAGTGGTTCGGCGAGCTCGTCCCATCTCGCCAAACGGCACAACGTGCCTTCATGCAAACCACCTTCTCGAATTCAACCCCGCAACCCCCGAAAATAAAATCAAGGCATGCACAACTCAAATTAGGCTTAGACCCAATGACACTCATGCATAACCCATGATTTTTCATATCCTTCAAGGTAAAATTTTCAGGAATTAACTATTTAACTCGGTACGATCAAAATTAGTTAATCTAACAGGTAAACAATTTTTTTTAATCCTACCAGAGAGGCCCAACACACATCAACAAGGTAATATCATTGCATTGAGTACAAAATCGATAGATAGAACTCAAAATTTGGGAACCAACCTTTGTGCTGACTAAAATGAAATTGAATCCCTAGGTAGCAATGAAATCCAAGCTCCGAGCACAAATCAACAACCAAAATACTAATGAAAAGCAATAATATTAAGAATACTAACTTGGTGTGAGTTTGTGAAGTTTAAAAGCGAGGGAAAGTGAAGAGTTTGAAACTTTTAAAACCTTTGGTCATATATAACCGTCCAGTTCGCGACCATTCGGCGACATTAGTCGCGTTCACCGATCTACTCAGCGAAGCACCGAATGGTCACTTACCCCGCCAATTTCTACAGGACCTTTATTTTCTTGGGGGTTAAGACGGCGGGCTTAATCGTGGTCGGCGACTAACCGAACTGCTTTTGAGCTCGCCGAGTTTTACAGCCTCTGAGTTGAAATTGTGTTTAGCCAAACGACGATATACCGACTGGACCATTTGCTCGTCAACCTGCATTTTCCAAACACTTTCCGCATTCAAACCTGCACAACCAATACACTATTATATACAAAAACAAAAGGAAAACATTTAAGGGTTTTGGGTTGAGGACCATTGAATTGTGTTATGTATCTACTTGTGACGATTACGTTCATATCTAATGATGATTGATATTGAAAGATTGTATGTTGCTCTAAATTGATAACCAATGTGTATTATTGAGAATGTGGGATGCTACATTGATCCTGAAAAGATGACTAGTATTGTATATGTTCGGTATATGCCTATTTTACAATGTTGTGGTTACTTGCATGTGTTTCACTTATTGGGATAGCCGCGTGATCCTACCAATACACTGTGGTTGCGTACTAATACTGCACTTGCTTGTTCTTTGTTGAGTACAGGGCATCTTCAGACGGTTATTAATAGACCACAGCTAAGTGACTATTGAGCGTGGCCGGATTCAATGGTGAGCCAGTTCAGTAGCCATGGATCTTTCTTGTTTAAGTTCACTTTTTTTGGACTCAAACTTTTGTTTAAGGTGTTGTTTAGTTTCGGGGTTGTACCCCTTGTTCTTAGATTTGTCATTAGTAGAGTTTTGATACAATGACTTTCAGGTTCTAGGGGTTGTTCTTCCGTATTAGTTTGGTTAGTATTCTGTTAAAACCTTGGAGTTTATGGGGACTCCATTTTTATAGTCATTTAAACTTACTTCCGTATTTTTAAATACCTTAGTTTTCATAAAGTTTGTTAGTTTGGGTTCTAGTAATGGTTCTGTAACATCTCAGAATTTGAAATAGCTAGGAAGAAGCTAGAACTTGAAATAATCATTTTTTAAAATAGTGACAGATTTGGAAATTTGTTCAAGTTAGGAAAACTGAGTTTTTTTGGTGAAATTCAAATTGTCATAACTCCTAGCTCAGGATGAGTTAGGTGTAGTTACAGATATGGTTGGAAAGCTCTTGGAAAGATCTTTCCAACGGCGCCGAGTTTGCATGATTCTGAGTTCGTATGAGTAAGTTGTGCTCTTTGGAAGTTGGGCTGTTGGATTAAGGAAATGTCCAATCCGAAATTTTAAGGGGTATTTTAGTCTTTTCATTGCCCTATTATTTTAATTCATTTTTAGGAGTTTAATATGGGTCAAATCAAATTTTAGTTAGTTTTAGAATCTGGGATTTCACGCCAGGGCTAAGGAGAAAGGAGAAGAGAAAAGAAGAAGGAGAAAAAGGGCAAATTCATTAAGATCGATCAAGAAAGTTGTTGTTTTCGCCAAGGGTTTACTCCTACTAGGTATGTGAGGCTCTCATAACATTAAGATCGTTCTCCCACGTGCCAAGCATGTTTATTTCAATTTGGATTTGTCCTAAAAGCATTTGAATATTAAAAATTCTGCTCCGCATCGCGGAGCTTACACAAGGTGCTCTGCCTCCAAAGACGTTTTCGAAACGAAAATTAAATTATGCCTCCTCGTCGCGGACCCACCTTCAAATCTTGATTTTTGGTCTTTTCTCATGTTTAATCCTTGAATCCATAATTCACTTCAAGGATCAGTTAACAGTCAAGTCAAGAACAGTTAAGGTCAAAATCAGGAGAAGTCAAGAGTCAAGTTAAGATAAGTTGTTAAAGTTTTCAAAAGTCTTTAACAAATGTTTCAACTTTGTTTTAAGACTTAAGTTTCAAGTTAAACAAAGAGTAAATAGTTGATTTCATTTCTCAAAAAGCTATAAGGGAATTAAGTATTCTCAAAGAGTTTATAAATGTTTTCACATTTGAGCAGGAAAATGAAACATCGATTCCAAGAGAGCATTTAATCTAAATTTTGAGTAATTATCTCAAACCAAAGAAAGAAGTTTGTTTTAAAATTGTGGAGAACCTAGGCATACGAGGAATCAATCAGTGAGGCTGTAGAGGCCAAGAAAATAGTAATACTGGTAGAGGTGTAGTGCAGCCAGGCAAGGGGGTTGCCCATCAAGACTACAAGGCTCAGTTATTTGCTTTTTCGGGTAAAATGTGTGATGCAGTGGTCACTTGTGCTACACTTGTCTGTGCCCGGATGGCTATTGTTTTGTGTGATCTGGGTTCTACTTATTCGTACGTGTTAGTTCAATTGCCTTGGAATTTGATGTGGTTTGTGATATACTCGATACCCCCATCCATGTTTATTCCCCAGTTGAAAATTCAGTCATAGTCACCCTTGTATATCGTGTTTGTCCTGTTGTGTTTAGGGATTTTCAAACTTGGGTTGATTTGATTATGCTGGATATGACTGACTTGATATAATCTTAGGCATGACTTGGTTGTCCCCCATATTATACCGAGATTAATAGTAAAACTAAGTCGGTATCTCTAGAGATCCCCGATAGGGAAATATTATAGTGGAAAAGGGTGTACAAGCCTAAGCTAGCTAAGATCATATCCTCCATTTAGGCTAGGAAACTGGTAGGGCAGGGTTGTTTGGTTTCTTGGTTCATGTTCGGGGTATTAAGGTTAAGTCTCCATCTATTGAGTATATTTCTGTGGTATCTAAGTTTTAAGGAAGTGTTTCCTACGGATTTGCCTGATATGCCTCCATATAGAGATATAGATTTCTGCATTGACTTGGAAACTGACACTTTCCCCATTTCCATCCTTTCGTATCATATGGCTCCAGTAGAATTAAGAGAGCTTAAGGCTTAAATCCAAGAGTTTCTTGATAAAGGGTTCATCCATTCTAATGTTTCCAAGTGGGGTGCTCCTGTCTTGTTTGTTAAGAAGAAGAAGGGTAGTATGAGGACTAATGCTTTTATCTTAATTCATAGGGGAGTGGATTAATAGCAGAATGACAAGCTTATGGATAAAGAAAGTTCCATTGAGTATACTTGGGTGAAGGAAATTGAAGATTTTAGTAAGAAAGTGCGTACCAAGATTGGGTTAGTTCTTTGAATTTGATGAGTTTACTTGAGTTTGAGGCGTTGTGTTGATGAAAACGGTTGACTTCATAGTGATAGTCAAGACTGACGGAGCGTAATGGTAATAAGAGTTTGTGGTGAACTGTGATGGGATGCAAATATATAATGAGATTGTTGATTAAGCGAATTGTCACACCCCGAGCCTACACCCTGGGCGAGACTGGCACTCGAAGACCATTGCTGGCCCCAAGCGAACCCTTGGCCTGGCTTACTTAACTTAGCGGAAGACAATACTTATACCTATAATGATCAATGAACTTAACTGAACTGAATAATTAAAATAACTAAGAATGTTTTAAATATTAAACATTCAACTTGGCTAAAAGTGGCAACTCAGGTCTTTAACATAAGAATGAAAATGCAAAGACTACAAAACTACTAACTGTCTGACTATCTATGAAGCCTCTAAAACAACTGAGATGGATGTTGGGACAAACCCCACAACATCCTAATGAACTACTACTAAAACTGAAAGCAATAAAAAGGAGTCCTCCGGAATGCAAGGAGGCTCACCCACTGACTCTGGAGTGCTCAAGGCTCACCCACTGACTCTGGAGTGCTCAAGCAGGATCAACGAGGCGCTGGATGCTGATCCTGATTACCTGCGTTTGCATCATAAGACGATGCAGGCCAACTGGCATCAGTACATTGAATGTACGAGAATGCGAGTTGGAATGCTAAACAACAACTTAAGCTTGAAATGAGTACAAAGGAACACTTACCTTGGCTCTGTTCAACTCATGAATAACTGAACTCAATATAAAGCAATAAGACACATGCAATATATATAAAGCTTGTAAAACAGTGTAAACAACTTAGTTCGTTAAAGATAAAGCGATAACAATCTCAACTTTACTTATATATAAAAGTAATATATCTTTTGTGGGAGATTATCTAACCGACAACCACCACTATGAGCCTAAGTGGTGATATAGCGTCTTGCCCACGCTGCCAGAACTGTCACATACTTTGCCGTCAAATAGAAGGCTTAACTTAGTGGATCTACTAGTCTATGCTAAAAGCATCTTAAGGAGTCATCTAAAAAGTATGATCATTTACTACCCATGATGGCTACATGGTTTATAGAGACTTTAGTTAATATGAACTCGCATCCCCATATCGGTGCTCAATACTACTCCCAAAATATACTTAGCTCATATATTTTAAAACAACTTCTTTCTTTTGGTTTGAGATAATTACTCAAAACTTAGTTTAAAAGCTCTCTTGGAATCAATGATCCCTTTTCTTGCTCAAATGTGGAAACATTTATAAACTTATTTGGGAATACTTAGTTCCCTAATAGCTTTTTGAGAAATGAACTCAACTCTTTACTATTTGCTTAACTTGAAAACTTGAGTCTTAAAATGAAGTTAAAACATTGTTAAAGACTCTTGAAAACTTTAAGAAACTTTGCTTTGACTTGTTTCTTAAATTCTAGACTTAACGCTTAACTTCTTTGACTTTGATCCTAACTTTCCTTGAATTGAATTATGGATTCAAGGTTCATGATCTCATGTTTATGGATGATTTCATGATGTTTAGATGTACCTTAGAGTGTTGGAATCAACTTAGAAGCATAGGTACATTGCTAAGGAACAAATATGAAAATGTGGGGAACGAATGGGGAGAACTGGCGTCCTTGGCACTCTGAGAGGCGCGGGGCGCCAACCTTCAAAGTTCAGAGAACTTACTGAGGCACTCTATCTGGCGTGACGCACCAGAGGCCAAAGTTCAGAGGAATTTTTATGGCGCTCTGGCAGGCGCAGCGCCCCAAGCCCTTGCCTAGAAAATCTCGAATTTTTCTCCTTCGATTTTCATCTTTAAACCCTCCAATCTTCCCTAGTTCTTTTCCCAAACACTTAGGGTCATTAGTACTCTCAACTTATGACAGATCTAACTTGAAAATCCACTCGAAAACACGAATCAAATCAACAAGAAACTTCAACAACACAACCAATCAAGAACTTAACGATGTCCTTCAAGAACTTCACTTTTTAACATGTAATCAACCCAAAATTGCTAAATAGAAACAAGTTGGTGTGTGGGTGGACTAACCTATCTCTAAAATATCTCACATACCTGAATAAGGATTAGCCTTGACGAATTCCACTCCAAACGCTTGACGTTCTTGGCGAAATCTAGGTTTTTCTCCCTTTCTTTCTTCTTTTCTCTTTTCTCCAAGCCCTAAACGTGAATTTAATTTTTCTAATTTGACAAAAATAAGTTTTTACCCCAATAAATCCCTAAAAACAAATTAGAAAATAAATTCGAGAAAAGACTATTTTGCCCTTCCTTAATTCCGGATTGGGACTTTCCTCAATCCAACATCCCAACTTCCAAAAGGCATAACTCACTCATACGATGTCAAAATTGCGCAAACTTGGCTGCGTTGGAAAGATCTCTCCAAAGGCTTTCCAACCATGTCAAGAGCTGCTCCTAACTCATCCTAAGCTAGGAGTTTTGGCCATTTGAAAATGGCCAAAACTCACTTTCTTAACTTAGACAAAAATTTTCAGATTTCCTTATTCTTTCCAAAAATCAACATTTTCATATTTTAAACTCTTTATAGTCGTTTCTAGGTACAAGATGTTACACGAATTTTGTATAGTAATTACGATTTGCGGGTATCTAAGGTTGTGGTTTTCCAATATTTTGTGGGTAAAGTGGTTGTATGAAAAGTTTTAAGAGATGGTGGGACACCACTCGAACCGGATTTTAAATAGCCAGAGTTATAATGAAGAAAAAATAGTGGGATGTAGTACAACCTTTAGAGAGAGGCTAAAGCAAGAATATTTTATTTGATTTCGAAGGCGAAAGAGATATATAGGGGTACATAATTGGGTTCAGAGACTCGTGATTTCATTTGTTTTGATTATGGCTATGATAATAGTATCACAAGTCCGTCAATAAAGTTAAAAACTATTGGAAAGAACTTGAGAAATGTATTGTAAGATCGATGGAGAGGCGATCAATGATTAGCGAAGATCCATGAATTCATAAAAAATTTCAAGGTATAAGCTAATGTTATTAGATAAGGAGATTGTATTATATAGTTGAGTTTACAATTCAGAGGTTTCATTGTAAGTCTACATTTGTGGTGATATATTTTGTCAAAGTATGAATTAGAAATGTGAGAAATGATCAATTGTATCCAATATTGAGCATTTGAAAGGACTTACACCTGGGTTGAGTCGTATGTTTACTACTATTGATTGTTAAGTACCTAAGAAAGGTTTCATTTTTAAAAGTGTTGGTTTATAATAAGGTAAAAGGTCAGAGTGTTTACGATGGTTGTTAGTGTTGTGAGTATGATTCACTAATTATGCCCTAGTGTGTTTTCACTTATGTGGGTGGATGTCTAGTGGTGGATCAGGGCTACCAAGTCCTACAATGTTCTTTTGGTTGAATGGGAAGATTGGGAAGATTTGGTTATTTCGAATGACATAATTGGTGTTGTCTTGGAGTTGTTAAAGTATTTTAGTGGTTCTACATATACCACCTTTCTTATGGGAATTTATAAAAGAGCTACCATGCGTATTTGTGGTTGTCCGGCAATCTTAATATTCCTCTAGTCTTCTAGGTTATGTATCGATTATGTGTGGTTGAATGTGGGGATCATTGGGTCCAATTCTACTGTTCTTAAGAGGTAATATACAATTACTAAATCCAACATTTTGATAGTGTTGTTGGAGGGGTTGTATGCTTGGACATATCCTTCGATGGGTATCTAATTTCTAAGGATCAAATTTGTTATAACGTAAGCTCATGGGAATTTATGTTGTGGGATGGAGATATTGTTAAGAGTTGTGATTGTTTGGGTTTATGAGTATGTGTTGGTTGATTCGGGTTCACTTCTATTTGTAGCGAGTCTTGACTTGGAATTTTATCATGCTTAAGTGATAAAGGATTCGTTCGGATGATTGTGTCAAGGTCTTTGATAACATGTTGTAGACGTGTGTATGATCAACTTTGGTGGTTATTGGGAATAGCTTTGTTGTTAGTTAAGTGTGCATACAACAATAAGTATCACTCGAATGTTGAGATGACTTCATAATGGCATTGTAAAGGAGGATGTGTAGGTATTCAATTGGTTGGTTTGAGGTTGGAGATGTGAAACCCTTAGGGAGTAATGAGATTCGATAAGAAGGGCATGCGAGACAAATATCTCCAGTAATTCGACGTTCAGATACTACTCTACCCTTAATTTAGCCAGTCATTCCTAGTTGATCACTCGGGGACGTGTGATGGGTAAATTGGTATCTATTGTAACGACTTGATTTCGTCGTTAGGAAAAGGGCAATGGGGAAAAAATTGGGGACAAAAACTTTTTAATAGCAACTTGGAATTTCCTAGCCTAGTCCAAATTTGGATGAAATTGGAGTCAGGTGAGTCTAGAGAAATCTTGTAACAATTAGGTGATTTGATTATGATTCTGATCACATGAGTAGATAGTTAAGACGTTAAGGAACCCGTACGACTTTACAGAATTGAATTCGGGTGAGTAGAACTCCCAAAACTGATCTTAACATGATCGGGTATTTTCTGAGTGTTATGGGATGAAGGTCTGTTGTGAAATAGGAGTTTGGAATTCTTAAATTTTGCTCATTGTTTCCGTGCAAGATGCTAGAGCGGGATTAGTGCCGCCAAGGCGGGCCGATGTGGCGGGTTGGGTCCCGCCGTAGCGGGACAGACACGACTTAAGTCGGAAATAAAACCCCAAAAATGTTTATTCTGCACTTTTCGACTTTGAGAGCTAAGGAACGACCCCAGAGGTTTTTTTGACAATTTTCCACCATTCTTGAGGCTAAAGGTAAAGTTTTACTCCCTTAATCCATCTTTCGATCCGTAGAACTAGGATTCTTGGTTAATTACTTTTGGTGGAGAGTTTTGATCTGAAACTAATGTGGAAAAAGCCCTAAATTGGGTATTAGGATCTTGGGTTTGGTCTAGGGTTACTGGGTTTGTTATAATCCGAATAATTAGACCTTTTATTGTTGATCCTTGCGTATATTAATTGTTCGTAGACCTAGAACAAACGAAAAGAATTTGGAAAGGGAAGATTCAAGTGCCTTAGGGGATTTAAGCTTGGATTCGAGATAGGTGATGGTTGTGATTTCATGTTGGTTTGATATATGTTTGTAATTGATCATTATAATGCATGTGTGTATGCGAATATTGCATTATTGATCAGCCTAATCGTAAATGAAGATAATTGAATAATTGTATGTCATGAATCACCTCTTGTTGTATGATTGTGAGAATATACATTGTGATTGTGATTGTGGTTTGTTAAATGGATCGGGTGTTGCGTTCCGACACACTAACTGGGATCGATTGCTATATTTCGACATAAATATGAGATCGGTTGCCACGTTCTGACATAAATATGGGATCGATTGCCACGTTCTGGCATAAACATTGGATTGAGTACCACGTTTCGGTATCCTATAGTTTCGGTATGGGTTCTATTAGAGGACCATTCACTTGAGTTCCGTGAGAGGACCATTGAATTATGTTGTGTATCTACTTGTGACGATTACATTTATATCTAATGATGATTGATATTAGAAGACTGTATGTTGCTCTAAATTGATAACCAGTGTGTATTATTGAAAATGTGGGATGCTACATTGATCCTGAAAAGATGACTAATATTGTGTATGTTTGGTTTCATGTTTTATAATGTTGTTGTTATTTGCATATGTTTCACTTATTGGGATAGCCGCGTGATCCTACCAATACACTGTGGTTGTGTACTGATACTGCACTTGCTTGTTCTTTGTTGAGTACAGGGCATCTTCAGGCGGTTATTGATAAACCTCAGCTAAGTGACTATTGAGCATGACCGGATTCAAGGGTGAGCCAATTCTTTCAGGCTGTCATGGATCTTTCTTGTTTAAGTCCACTCTTTTTGGACTCAGACGTTTGTTTAAGGTGTTGTTTAGTTTTGGGTTTATACCCCTTGTTCTTAGATTTGTCGTTTGTAGAGTTTTGGTACAATGACTTTCAGGTTGTAGGGGTTGTTCTTCCGCATTAGTTTGGTTAGTTTTTTGTTAAAACCTTGGAGTGTATGGGGACTCCATTTTTATACTCATTTAAACCTGCTTCCGTATTTTTAAATGCCTTAATTTTCATAAAATTTGTTATTTTGGGTTGTAGTAATGATTCTCCCACGACGGTCTAGGTCGTGACAAGATGCGATAAGTGTTTCATTACGCGTAACTAGTTCCAAAGGTATAATATTATCTTCAACTTCATCATCAACATTGCTTTTTCCGATAGTATCCACAATTTCTTCTAAGCTTTGGACCTCTTAACATGTATCACTTTCACCCGGATAATTCAACAGGTTATTGACATCCATTTTATTGTGGTAACTGAGATCATTAATCATGAACTCAAGTTCATGAATGATGTTTTCACAAGTGGGTTCATTCAAATTCTCTGAGATTCCATCCCCCGAACAAATTTTACAGTATCGAAAACAATTTGCTATTGTCTCTTGCTAAATATTTATTATCCAAGCAAGGACTGCAAAATTGATAGCATCCAAAACATTAATCTTTGCTGGATCAGTTTGTCCCACTTCATAGCCTTCCAATATCCTATGATAAATTAAACTATGTTACAATAATACATCTTGAAAGCTCTTATTATCCCAGCATCACAAGGTTGAAATTAGTAAGATACAATGATTTTGATATACTCGTTGTACTTTATGTATAATATTTTTTTATGTGAAATTAATAAATATGAAACATAAATTAGTAAGATACAATGATTTTGATATAATCAAAATTAACCTTCATTAAATCTCAAACCATTATTTTAATTAATAAATATTAATTTATCGATTAAATAAATCTCTATAAAATAATAAAATTTCATGGTTCCATCTATATTAATTTATAGAGGTTTTACTGTATATTTAAACAATAACTAACTTCGTTAAATAAAATTGGATGGATGAATATTTCTTCTTTAATTTGATAAAAGCAATATAATGAATTATAAAAATGTTTATTTTATATTTAACAACCTACTACTTGATCAAATAGTACACAATTCATGTGATAGTAAAAATAATGAAATTGGCCATGATATTGCCAGCTCCATGTTAAGGAGAAAACACCTGTTATAGGCCAGAGTGGTTAAGACTAGAGTAAGAAGAATGTCTTAATCTAATTGCTAATTAATTGATTAATTAACACTAAATCTCAAAATATCCTTTGTTAATCACTAGTGAATTGAAATTAATTATTTAATACAATAATAACACCAACAATTCACTAGATATATTTCAATCCCAATAGAGTTGGGGGCTATGTAATATACTCAAAGGAAAATCGTTCTTAGGTCTCATGTGAAAGTTATAGAGCGTATAAGAGAAAATTGAAACATGTTATGTCACTAAAAAATCACTTAAATTACTATGAACTTTAATTTGTCACTAGTTTGTCGTCAAATAATTTGTTGTAGTTAACAGAATGATTATTTGTTTGTTTAGCTACATAATTTGGCCGTTGTTAATTTTTTATTGAAAAAATTCCCGAGTAGGGAGTATATTTTTTATTCTGAGGAGTTAACATAAATTGACCAATTTGTATTGCTTCCTCTTATAGCCTAGCTCAACTTTAATTCCTCCTTTATTCGAATTTAAAATCGATAATGTGAAGAGCTCAACCGCACAATTTTTTTCTTAGTTAATGTTATAGTCTTGAAAAATAATTTTTAGAATAATATAATCTAGAGTAAAAAGTGTAAATAGTATCTTGAATAACATGTACTTGAAGATTTGATGATGGTGTTAGTCACATTTGCATATGCAACTTTCTGATTTAGGTTGTACTTAAAAAATAAGACAATCTGGATTCTTAAACTAAGGTTAGATCTCTCAACTCATTCTTAAAACACCCCTCTCAAAAAGGGCCCTTCTAGTTATAATTATTTTACTAAAAAACAAGATCCTTTTCATATGGGGTGTCCAAAGATGTCATGTGACATAGTGGTCATTTCTTAAGCTACAAACTAGTAGTATATAAATTACACTATTTTTGTCACTTTTACTTGTTACTTTTCGAGAGTTAATTTGACTGGTTTTTAAAGTTAAATTGAATGAGATGATTTTAATATTTAAAATTTAGACGTTCAAAAATTCTACGAGAAATATTATAAGTTACTATTCTTCCCATCTTAATATGATTAAGTTGACAATACACCTTAACATGTTGATCATTAAGTATCATACAGTTTGAATCTCGAAAAGTGAAATGTGATAAGTAAAAGTGGACGTAGAGAATATATTATTATAAAGAGATGACCTTCAATATTTGCACTCAAACTTTAGTGTAAGAATATATCCATGGAAATCATTTGAACTTATTCAACTATTGAAAGGGGTGACAAGTGCATCTCTTTTGTATTGAGTTGTGTGCTAATGTTTGTTGAAAGTATAAAGCATCTAATTAATGAGCATAAGCTTGTATTATGGAGTTTGGTCAGCAAACTGCTGCTGGTAAAGTGCTAAAAATGAACCAAGACATGATCTGATTGATTAATTAAATTTTGCTTGGTTTAAATAATAAACAATTATTTTAGGAACAAGTCAAACTTGGTGATATAAATATAGTTTTAGTAATACTATTAGTTAAGAAGTCATAAAAACTCAAAGGAGTATCTACTAGCTTGTTACATGTTACATTATATATGACATTTTTTTATTGTTATTTCAAGTGAATAATATCTTTCTATATTTGGAAATTTGTTAACTTTAAACACTTTTTTTCTTACCTATAATGACACACTCTTATAGCTATAAAAAGGAAATAAGATAAATAAATCATGAATATAATTTAACATTAACAAAAATTAGCTCGTATGGTGTATGTGGATCCTTCCATACTAATGTGAGACTCAATAACGTCATTCTTACGTTCTGAATGGTATATTTGAAGTGTGAATAATATAATATAATTTTTATTAACAGATACATTAAAATTTGAAATGAGCCAGACTTTAATATTATAATTTAAAGAATTAAATTATGATCCTAATAAAAAATCAAAGGATAAACAGATTTGTAATTTTGGTGACGACTAAATTTTTTATTTATTTAGTTTCTAGAAAAAAGGAAGACTAAACTATTGGATTATTATTATTATAGTTAATAATAAAGAGCAGCTACAAACCGAAGCACATGTAGAAGAAGACTATTCTATCATTGATTTCTTTTGGGTCCAAAACAATTTAATGAAAAACTATATTCACTATATGATATGCTCATTAATTTGATTCCAACGGAAATCAATCATATCGTACCAGCTTTATCTATGATTTTGGTTGAAGACTATAGGGTGTGTTTGGTATGAATCGAAATTGTTTTTTTTTTTTTTAAAAAAAAGTAATTTTTAAAAATTATTTTCTGATATTTAGTAAATAATAAATATCAAGCCATATGTTTCTGATTTGTGAAATCTATGTTTCCTACTTATTCAACTTGGAAATCAAGCCATATGTTTCTGATTTTTACGGACCTTTGTTTGCAACAAATTTTAAAGTGACAGAATTGAACACGTCTTGTAGAGTCCAATATGTTTCTCGAACTAGGATGATTTAGATTTGACCTCTATATGAATATTCCATCAATTTGTGAAATATTCGAGATATTCAAGATGACTTTTAAGGAAATTTAGTACCCTTTATATAGGCATGAACTAGGGTTTAGGGTTTAGCCTCCAGAATCCTAATTAGAATTGAACACATATTATAGAGTCCCAACTAGAATTGAACACGTCTTGTAGTCCAACAAAATTACAATGTCTACACTTGTTTTGTTATTTTATATATTATTTTAATTAATCAAATATAAAAAAAATATAAAAAAAAATTCGTTACCAAACACATCCTTAAAGAAAAAGAGAAAAATAAATTATAATGTAAACTCTAATAATCTCTTTAATTTAGTCCAAGACACTCCACGAAATATGGTAATTGTTGGGTCCTTTTGGGCCAACTTCAATCAGAAAATGACTTGCTCTATTCATGTATTATATTACTTTAGTGAAGGGTCCCTTCTACATTAATCTAAGGTTTTGTCATTTATGATAAAAGCTATGACCAAAATTAATTAAGACATGATGCTAAACGATCCAATACAAAGTCCCTCAAATTAAACTTATTTGGCTAAATATGTTTGGGGAGATTGAGCGATCTCAGATAATATAGTCAAACCTCTTGTTTAACAATATTATTGATTTCGATTTTTTTGAAATATTTTAATGATGGACGGTTATATATCTATTATAACATTCAATATTTAAATAATATTTGATAATATAATAAAAACGTCAAATTTTACGCTTCGTTTTTAAAAGAATAAGGTGCAAGTAATAAACTCTACAACAAGTTAAATTGAACAAATAGTGTATTGTGGCCGTTTATATAAGTTAAATCCATTAAATAAATTTAGTAAAACCACATTTTAACTGTAGTATATAATTCTAGAAATGCAATTTACACCAATGGTGTAGTAGTTCTAATCCAACTGTTAAGATATTGTCCACTTTAAATTTAGACTCGCACGAATTTGTCCCTTTTAATCCAAACATTGATGATTCTGAACGGTCATTTTTATAAGATGACTAACTTTCTTCTCTTATTTCAATGTGAGATTCAACTCTTCTTTATAGGCTTGTCCTCCTTTTCGGACCTCACAAATTTAAATGGGATAATATATTAAACTCCAAAAATATATAGGGCCAAGGAGATCAAGAACTAATAAAAGATATTCAAATTAGATAAAGGAAATCAAAATGTTGGGACAATTAAACAGGAACAAATAAGTATTATACATAATTATGGATTTCTTAATTTAGAATATAGTCAACGAGGTTAATTATAATTAAATTAAACCGCGTGATATATACATGGCAAATCCACGTGTAAGTCAAAGAACAAAAAGAATGAGTATGGGCCTATGCCATGTGGGATCCTACATGGACATCCCACATCCCACATGGCATGTTATTGCTATTTAGATTCACTACATAATATTAACAAAAGAAATAGGTCAAATTATTAAACAACAATTAACTACCTAGCTAGTAGACCTAGTCAACTCTAATTATATGTGAATCTAAATAAACTTCACATTTGTTTTGTTGTGTATAATCGCAACACATTGTTCAACATAGATCTATCTTGTTGATTCTTGATTGTTTATGAATGAATATCCATCATAAAAAAGAACGTAATTTTAATCAAAAAATTGATCGTTTGTTTTGTTTATTTATACTCAATATTTGTCCGCTTGTATATGGAATAATTAGGAAGGAAATAGGCGTGAATATAACACTTTGCAAGTGTTCATGGAGTGATACTTTTTAGATATTTTACGCATAAAAATAAAGTTTTCTCTTACAGAACACGTATCGTGATTGTGATGAACTAAATAAACCAATTTCTCTTAATCATAATCATTCTTGTGGATGTTATATAGAAGCAAAAACAAAAAAGTATGTGGTCACTTGTACTATTCTTCCAAAAACAAAGTCCTTAATTCTACCTTGGTTGTTGGTTTGTAATAAATGATTAAGTTAATTAGTTGATTTGATTGAATGAAATGCGACTAATTAGGATTAAATTAATTATTCATACTTTGGATTATGCAAATTGTGAATTATCCTCTTGGATAGCGTAACATTAGTCACATCATATTTCATATCATAAAGGTTGCTACATGCAATTGGAGTAGTTGCATATCATTATAATCATGTTATCTAGGTAATTAAAATCAAGTATTTAACTTATAAGGTTTAGAGTTTGGATCTTATAACTACTATAAATGTGTCACGTCGTGACTTATTTTATGTTACGATACAAGTTCATAGCACATATTGTTCAATTTGGTCCTATATGCCTCGTGGATTGTCCTTAGGCTACACCATTATCGGTTCCAAATTAAAAGTGCATGTGTCATGTAATGTGTGTTGTGTTTTATAAAGCTCTTTATATTCCTCTCTCATAATCCAATAAAGGATTCACTTAAGATATCATATAGATCATTTTTCAAAAGCTTGTCAACAATGAAATACGTCAATCCTTCTCTATGACCCGTGTAGGCCCTTCTTTCGTCTTGGTCATCACATTTACCTTCCTTAGGGAAAATGTACATTTTCGTTGAGATTTTACCCATCAATGTATTGATGAGAGTGTGTCTGGGCTTAATTTGATCCATATTTGTCGTAATCAAAACACATGACATGTATTATTCGTATTGAGCCAACAATCCTCTCCAATTTGCCCCTTAGTCTACGCGATAATCGAGCCCTAAAGCGTGCACACACCATGTGAAATGGTGAATTTTTGTTATGTGAACTTGGTTTATGTCTTATAAAAAAAAAAAAATACTTTCAAGGGGTTAAGCGATTTGCTGAAGTTGTGGAAAAGCATTCTCCCTCGTTTCGATTTGAGATTCACTTAAAATATCATGTGCACCACTTGTTCAAAAACTTATCAGCCTAAAATTAAAATCCTCATCTCTATAGCTTCATAAGATTTTTGTGACATTTATATTAAACGACGAAAGTTGTAACTCGATTGATGGAAATAGTAATAAGAAACAAATAAAATAATTAAGATGACCATATATAGAATAAACAAATTAAAATTATTTTAATTGTGTGAATATTCAGCAATGCACTTTCTACCTTTATTGAAAATGAAAATGTTGAATCATATGAAGAGGTGACAAATGTGCAAAGAGATAAAATTTGTTCATATTCCAACAAAGAGCTAATTGATTAATCTAAATAAAGTGGTGATATATATTACGTGAATTCCCATAGCAGTGGAATAACAATCCCTTATTTTAATTACTTCAAATTGACTAAACTTTATATATATCGAAGTATAGGGATTGAAAAGATTCCATACATAATATTTACCTAACCAAGACCCAATAAATACTAAAATATGATATTATTTTTTACTAATGAGGTGTAAAAAACAATATTTTATCAAAGTTGATGGACTTTAAACCAAAGTTTGGACTTATATTTATTTATTTATCTAGAAGTTACAAAATTTGGTACTTACTACTTCTTGCATGGTGAAATCTTGACGTGTGATGATGACTTTTGTTAAAATAAATTATTTAAAAAATCAATAATATCGTTATCCTCAAGAAGAAAAACAAAAGATAGTTGGGTGAGAAGCACGTTAATTTTTAGAGGATTTAGGCAATGACAACAATTATTAAATAATTACTCTCATATTAGTTGATTATTGTACTAAAAATGATTGTTTCATAACTGATTATCCTACTTAATCAAGAAAACATTATTTAAACTTTTTTCTATATTACCTTGTAGTTAATTCTTTTTTAAAGTATTCACATTTATTTGTAAAAATTTCAAGAAGTTTTTTAAGCGTCAATTAGTAAAAAAAAAATTATTTATGATTTTTTAAGCATCATACAAAATTAAAAATGATCAACTAATATGAGACGGAGGGAATATAAGAGTACTACTCCTTCTGTCCACTTTTAATTGTCATGTTGCGCTTTATGAAAGTAAATTTGACTAAGTTTCAAAGTTAAATTAGATTACATTAATTTGATATTTTAAACACGTCAAAAACTATACGGAAAGTACTATAAACTCCAATTTTTTGCATATCAATATGATAAAAAAATACAACGTAAAATGTTAGTCAAAGTTATAATCATTTAACTCTAAAAAAGAAACTATGACAATTAAAAGTGAACGGATGTAGTAGTTAAAGTAGGTTAATTACAAAGTGCCTAACTTTGATTAATAAAATAATTAGGTTAAGATTGGTAAGAATAATTTAATGAGTAGAAAATATTTTTACAATTTTAACACTCTTTCAAAGTCCAAAAGGTGCATATTTGAAATCTGTCATTCACTCACATCTCCCTAAATTATCACATTCCAAAGAAATATTTTTGCATCAGTAAACGGCGTGAGACTGTGAATTTATTTTTTCTCGTGATTTTCTGGGGTTTTCTTGGAATGACCACACGTGATTGTTGTAAATTACTCGCTTCGTTCACTTTTTCTTGTCTATTTATAATTATTATACAAATTTATTGATAATTAAATTAATAATAATAATTTAATTAACGTTCAACATATATTTTTAGCAGTAATTAATACTATTTACAGATGTCTCTAAAATTTATAGTGACATTTAATCAAATTACGATTAGCTAATACCTGTAAAAGCTACTTTTACCGTGATGGGTGAACATTTGTTTTTTAGTGGATATAAGAAAAAGTAGATAGAAAGAACTCTATCCTCTTTAATTCATTTTTAAAAGATAATATATTTTTATATTAGCAATAACTTAAATATAAAATATCAATTTTATTTTCAATTAGATTACTTTTAACCATTCCAATATTTCGTAATTAATCATGAGTCATAAGCTTTTTTTAAAAAAAATATCCCATTGCCCTCGTCAAACATTATAATATAATTTGAGACGGAGAAAGTAAAACAATAGTATAAGGAAATCTTTTAGCTATGAAATTAATAACTGCAATGACTTATTACTACATGTTAAAATATATCAATACTCACTATTATTCTGTGTCTATTTTTATAGACATTTTGATATAATCAATGAGAAAAGGAGAAAAAATATAATGTCTTCATATGGAAAAAATTTAGAAAGTTTTCCACTACTGGCTACTTCAATGTTCCTACCATGCATTTCTCTAGCAACTTGATTCAATGAAGAAAGAATAAAAAATTATGATCCATAATATAATTTTTTCATTGATTTGCGATTGAAAAAAATAATAGGAAATGTATAGACGTTTTAATGATAGTGATGTGAAGATTATATAATAAGTTAAAAATTTGAATAATTTTTGTTTTGGAGTGTCAAGTCTTGTTTTGGGAAGGTACAATCCCACAAGACGCAGAGAAGCTGCCTGTCTAAGTTACTTGTCGGAGTTGGCTACACATTTCCACTTTAATTATTAGTTAAACGTTAAGAAAAGTAATTAAAAAATGTCACTAGTAATTTTGATACCACAACCACACAATTCTCTTCCATTATGTTCAATTTTAATACTATTTGTTATTTTGTTGCTTCAGTTATCATATTAATTAGTATGTGTTGTTAATATATTTGCTTTATTATTGTATTTCCCTTTACATAAATTTATTATATTTTACTTAAGTTATGGGTCTATCAAAAATATTTCTATATTCATACTCCCTTCGTTCCAAAATAGATGGTGTTTTAGTTTTTTCACTTGTTTTAGAATAAGTGGTGTTTTACGTTAGGAAGAAAGTATTAATGATGTTCTTCCTTTTTTCTCTTATTTAAATAAGGAGTTTTACATAACAAAGAAATTACTAAAAATTGAGTTACATCATTTTCAATATATTTTACTTTTTAAGAATGAATAGTTTCTTAAGAGATACATTCAATCTAAAAATATTATTTCCTCTGTCCCTAATTATTTGTCCACTTTTCCTTTTATAGTTGTCCCATTTTAATAAATCAAGAAAGGACAAAAAAAATTCTCTATTATACACTCAATTTATTACTTTGAAAAATATATAACTTTTTGAAAATCTTAATCTTTTAATTCATCAACTTCATAATTAATAGGGGTAAAGTTGTAAACTCGCTATATCAATTATTGTTTTCTTAATAGGTGTGTCAATTCAAAAGTGGACAAGTAATTAGGAACGGAGGGAGGACTTATTTTGAAATGACAGAAGTATTATCTTTTACGGATTTCACTTATATTACATAAATATTATTGTTGTTAGTTAATTTGCTTTTGGTAAATATTCCTTGCATTTCCTTTTCATTGATCCATTTTGATTGACATAATTATCAAGAGGAGTTTCGAAATTTTGAGTCAATTAAATAATTTAGTAGGTAAGACGTAGAAATACGAGCTGACTTTTTGTGTATAAAAGAATAAAATATTGATAATCTTATTAAACAATACTTAAAAATTAAAATATTTCATAAAGTTTCTTTTTATAAATTAAAAACTATCAAATGAACTTATTTAAATCAAATACGATAGAGAGGTAAATTTCTCTAAGTAAACTAGTACTTCACTCAACAAAAATGGGCATCTTAACTTTCAAGTAATTTATTTATTTATTTATATGTCATGTCAAGCTTGTCCTTCTATATTGTTTACTTAATTTAAATTATTAGCAATACTTGATTTGTCTTTAAATTATTAAAGCCACAAGTCTTATGTCGGCTTGGATGAATAATTCACAAGTCACGACTATATATAATAAATATATTCATTCACTATATAAAATTTATTGTAATTAAGCATTTAAAGGTATGATTTAGTGATCAATGAAATAGTCATAAAAAAGCATGAGATTTCACGTTCAAACTTCTAGGTAATTTCCTATCATCTTCTTAATTTTGATGGACAAAGTAATTTATACAGATTGATAAGCAGGGAAGTAGCTTTGTTGTTGTCTGGACACCCTTCGTCGGAAAAAATAATATTGTATATATAAGTAAAGTGATTATATAACATATTTTGGACACCTTGACACAATAAGGTGTTGTAGCACAGTAATTTCAGATGCCTTGAAGGAACCAATGTTTAAGGTGTCCACGTATTTGAATTTCACTAACAACTTTTTAAAATATTTTTGAATACTTTTCGTGAAATTCTTGACTCCACGCAACTGTTGTTAAGTACAAACTGATTAGAACACTATTAATTATACAAAATAAATAAATTTGATAAGCATGCAAACTAACTCGAACACCATTGATTATAAAAAACCAAATAAATAAATTTCGTCGTAACTGGTGATGGAAAACTCAATGAGTTGCTTAAATATTCAGCCACAGAATCTCACAAATTAATTTAAAAAATTGAGCTGCTATTTCTTCAAGACAGAAAATAAATTAAACCATGCACGTTCCAATCTATTAACACGTCTAGAGCACTTGCATTATTGTAAATAAAAACAGCACAAAATTTTGCACCACTGAATTATTTGTATTTTACAGAAATTCAAATTTTACATTTAAAAAAAAAAAATTGAATTAGAATTTTGCTTTTTCTAAAAATTTCATGACCCATTTAGGAAAATAATACAGTAAGGTGAAATTAACAATAGATTTTATATAAAATTCCTAACAAAGTTTATTCAAGTTGTTTTTACTGAAAATCAAAATTCACAAGTTATATAATAAAATATATAATTTGAACTAGCACTAAAGGCGAAAGAAAGAAATTACATGTGAAATATAAGATAATAAAAGTGAATTCATTAATATTTTAAATTTGAATATATTAATATTTTTTAGATTAAAAACAAAATAAAATTATTTAATTTTGAAGGAATGACCAAAGAGACTCCTACACTTGATTTCGTTTATCACTTAAGACCCTTTACTTACGAATTGGTCAAATAAATAATGAAAATAATTAAAACACACTATTTTAAAAGAATAATATATAAATATGTTATTTAACTTGAGGTTAGCTAACATTTATGTCTCTTCAACTTTGAGTGTGTACAAGTATACGCTTAAACTCGTATAAATTTGAAAAAATAGACACATTCATCCTACGAGGCAATTTTGTGTTCCATGTGGTGTCCTACTATATTATGTCAAATGTTTGTTTCTACTTAATCAATTTTATTTAAATTTAAATGTTTATTTAATTATACTCAACCAAAATTAAAGGCGTAAATACAGCTAAACTCAAGTTAAATAACATATTTACTTAGTATAACTATTTTAAACTCAATTAATTTCAAATGGTTTTGTTATTTATTATTATTATTATTATTATTATTATTGTTCTAGGGTCTACAGGTGAAACAAAACGGTCTGAAAAGAACTGATACTTTATTTTATAGACAATATTAACCTAGTTACATTAGATATAGCTGTGGTTCTAATACTAGGACCCATATAGTAAATGCTATGAGTAATAAATATTTTATTTTAATACACTAATTAATGACTCAAATATCAAGAACTTTCACACAAATGACCATACTACTTCCCTATAATAGCCTCTCTTAGCTGTAAATTTTGCCTTTTAGACTTTTAGTACATATAAAATACTCCCTCCGTTCCATTTTATGTGACAACATTTTCTTTTTGGTCAGTCCCAAAAAGAATGTCACATTTCCTTATATGGAAAGTATTTAAAGGTACAATTCCTTTTTTATCCTTATTGGTCCCACTTAATCTTAAAATAATACTCCAATACATTTATGAGGAGAGAGAAATTGAGTCTACTTTTTAAAAGGGTAATTTGGTAAACATTTCAAAGTCTTCATTTATTTCTTAAACTCCGTGCCCGATCAAATATTGCCACATAAAATGGGACGGAGAGAGTATTTAAAATTTGCAGTAGCAGAAGTTCCTATAAATCTATTTCACCTACCTAAAGCAGAGCAAGATGCCAGTGTTGATTGGTATAATCATGCAATTTTTTTATTTTTTTTTTGGTAGGTTTCAATAATTTTGATATGATAGGTAACTATTGCATTATCATTTTCAATTTCATGGCTTGTTTGTACTTCTTTTAGTTATACATAGAGAGTAATTTATTTCCAAATTGAATTATTTTATATTTACCTTTAGTAAATGTTCACAATTCATTTTAGAGCAACTAAAGAGATAAATTGGATTGAAATAGAAAACTTACATACATCTCACTAGTTTAGAAATTAATTCTTATATACACTCTGCTTTGTAATTTTACGAATTTTACAAGATTTTGGTGCGTCCAAATACGTACCGGATATATGTATCTTAGAATACATGGATTAAAATTAGATGTAATTTACTCTATATACACTTTATCCAAGTAGATTTGCATGTATATGAGATTCATAGACAAATCTCACTCGCCTATTTCTCCTCCTTCCCATCTCGCTCGCCACTTTTCTATGTAACTGGTATGTATCTGGGATACATGCATGACTATCTCGTTTGTCTCTCCCTATTTAAGTACTCTATTTGGTAGCAAAAAAAATAATATTTAGGTGTATATTTCTCATTGTATGATAAATGACTATAATTAATGATAAAATACATTGTTATTTCAAAATGTAGATAAAATTAATATATATGATATGGATATAAGTCAAATAAGGTAGTTTCCCGATTAAAATATGACCTAAAGGGAATAATATTTAGGACTTATGTGTTGGGTTTTAAAGGTGTGAATAGGAAATGAAGGGTTGGGACTTCCTGAAGGGTTGCGACTATGTCGAAGGGTTGTGACCATTATGAAAGGTCGTGTCCTTTCTAAAGGGTTGTGACCGTTTGAAAGGTTGTGCATTTTCCAAAGTATTGTGACATTTCTGAAAGGTTGTCTTCTTTCCAAAGAGTTGTGACCTTTAACTTTTGTTGGCTATAAATAGAGAGACTTTCTCTCATTTTTCTGCATCGAATTCTTCCTTTCCCTTGCATACATTTCTTATAAAACAAAATCGATCGATTGTGTCTGTATGTGTGATTCAATGCTGTCTTTTTGAGTTCGTTGAAATTATTGAAGTTTGAGGTACCGCTACTTCTTTAATGGTTAATCCGTTTTATTATGGAAGGAATTAATCTGCAACCTCGGGTACTTGAGGGAATTAAATTTCTTAAGGACACACATTGGATTCTGTGAACTCGGATAGTTCGTTGTTTTTTTTTTTGCATCTTTTATTATTTCTGATTTGCTAATCTGAATACAAGAGATAACATTATGTACCTAAGACAAAAGGTAGTATCTCAAAATATTTTGCGAAAGAAATAATAATATCCCTTTGTTTTGAAAAAAAAAACGAATAATTTTACAGAGTTGGTTAATGAAACACAAGTGAAAACGATAAAATATCATTGCAATCTTTTTTGACAAGCCAATTTCTAACAAATTTTATTGAAACGTTTTTAAATATTGGTCCGTTATTTAATCTTATGAATCCTTTTTTATAAATCATATTACTAAATTTAGTCGAAATTATGAAAAAAAAATATATATATAAATAATAATTAAAAAAAATATATATATATATATATATGTTTTTAAACGTATGAAGCCTTTTCATTTTACACAACCCCTAATATTTGCAAATTGATTTATCAATAAACATATATGCACCATATTCGAATTGATAAACCAAGAACTTTTTAAAACAAACATATATATTTTATTTCAAAAAAAAAATTAATTCCATAAAGGAAAGGTGCCCTGTTGATTGACGAAGTGAATATCGAAGCTGAGATCATTATTTATTCCAAAAGAACTCGAGCTACAACATGATTGATTGAATAAGTGTCCAATCCATACAAAAAGGTACTATGTATTACATAATTATTTTATTATATTTAATTTATGAATGAGATTCTATTGTACTTAAATCAATTTTGTGACATCATAATATATCATTTAAGGACAAACATTTTAATGAAATTTATCCAAAATCACTAGTGATTATTGAGTTAATTAGATTTCACTCCCATCAAATGAGTAATTAGTTTCCACCAACTTTCCATTTTTAACAAACATATGTTATTTCTGGATTGATGTTTTTTGCCTCATATGAATTTGTTTCTATATTAGAAAGAAGAAACAATATAATTAAATGAAATAAAGAAATTTATTTGATTAGGTTAAGTATGATTAAGTGTTACTTTGATGAACAAAATCTTATGCATTAGATTGTATTTGTTGTTTTGAACATAGACAAAATTTTAACGTAAAATATGTGTAATTGACCTAGTCAATTTTTTCGAAAAAGAAAGGTTTATCCCATAATATATGACTTTCTTAAAATTACTCAAGTTAGATCTCATTTAAGATCAAGGAAAATACCAAATTATTACTTAACAATAAGAGTAAAATATTAGACCAAAATTTAAATGGAGGACAAAGTTAGGTTAAGATATTTCCAGATACAAGGTTACATAATTCAAGTGTCTCTATATTTAACCCAAAAAAAAAGTGTCTCTGTAGTTACTTCTAGAGCCTTGATTAGGATTCTTTTTATAATCTTGTAATGTTAAATTAAAAATATTTATGATGCAATAAATGCTTTGTGAATTTTGTGGTGTTAAATATAACATGCGAGATTAAATTCAAAGAATAATAATGGGTAACAAATTATATTATTTTTTAAGCAAGTTATGAAAAAAGACAAGATACATAAATTGGAAGTATAAAAAAAAATGTCTGGTTACTTCAATTATAGATCATATATCCTGTCATAAATGGGAAATCAAGAATTGCTTGTGTTTAATCATATCGACCTTTTAATCGAAATTAAAATAAATTAGGCTTATGTTTAGTCATAAATTTTAAAATTAAAACTTACAATTTTGAGTTTTATGTATTGGTACTTGAAGAAATTTTTGAATATGAATTATTATTTAAATGTGAAGTTTTGTGCTTAAACTTGAAAGTGCAATTTTTTTCTAAAAAATGCCCTAGTTATTTGAAGATAAAATTTCAAATTCAATCAAATTTCATGATCAAATATATATTTTAAGAAAATTTAAAACTTTGATCAAATTTTATGGTCAAACAAATATTGAAAAAAAATCAAAACTTAATCTCACGGTCCAACAAATAATTTAAGTTTTTTTTTTTGAATTTGATTAAACTTCATGGTCAAATAAATATTTTAAGATAAATTTTAAATTTTGATTAAAAAGAATCTATTGTGAAACGCTAGCTAAGTCCTCTGGAAAGAAACCGTTGACCTTTGGATCCAAAATAGTATTCCATCTCTCCAAAATTACGTGACATCATTTGATTAGATACAAACTTTACGAAATAAGGAAATTTTTTGTTACATTTACTAAATTGTTCTTATTAAAGTCAATTCAACGCTTACTTTTAGTTAACTTTTTTCAACTATTAAATGTTAAATAAAATCCAATAAGCATAAAATGAAAATGATGCGTATCTTTTTTACAAACTGGCTTAAAAAGGAAAAAGTGCTACATAAAATTGACTTCTTTTTATAATACAACGTTAAATATGACTCTATAAGTATAAAATGAAAATTATGCGAATCTTTTTTTGGAGATTGGCTTAAAAAGGAAAGAGTGTTACGTAAAATTGACTTCTTTTTTATAATAAAACGTTAGATATGACCCTATAAGTATAAAATGAAATGATGCGAATCTTTTTTAGAGATTGGTTTAAAAAGGAAAAAGTGTTACGTAAATTGAAACAAGGGATGTAGTAGTTATTTCTTCCATCGCATTTTAGTTGACTGTTAAAAATTATATATAAGAAGATAATTTTACTAATTAACCCCTTAAAAATTTCTCAAAAATTTTACAAACAAATATAAATAACTTTCAAAAAGAATTAATTTCAAGGACAATAAAAGCAAATTTTAATTAACGCTTTCTTGATTTAGTAAGATGTACTACTAATATGGGACAATTATATTTTTAGTAAGATGGTCAACTAAATTGATCAACAATTTTTTTTATATAATCTTCTTTTTTCTATTGTATATTTGTAGTAAGAGTATGTTTAGATTGATTTAAATGTTGGTCAAATCTATTTTTAAGTGAAGTTGAGCTTTTGAAAGTGTTTGACAAGGTTAAAATAACATAAAATAAGTTTTAAATGCCTTTTAAAAAAGTCAAAAACCAAAACTAAGTTTCCTTCTACTTTTTATTTTTTGACTTAAAATTTATTTAAATTTGACTTCTTATTATTTAATTTAAAAATTATTTAAATCTGACTTTTTTTAATTTAAAAGTTACTTTTAAATCAATCCAAACGAGCTCTAAATATTATTTTCAAATCTAGATGGCAAAAACCAACCAAGCACCAGGTAATTTTCTCCTAAAAATAAAATTTACCATATCCCTAGGAATATACTTGTATATAAATAAACAAGACTACTCAAAAACTCCCCCATATGACACAAGACACAGAGTGCAATACAAAGAAGAAACAGATCTCAAACACTTTATAGATGCAGCTATCTTTTTGTGTCTAATAGCAGCAAAAAATTAATTTCAGAGAAAAAAAAGGCTCTGACTATAAGTCTGAGCTGAGATTTCTATATCTTTACTTTCTTTGTTTCTATTCATTTCTTCTTCTTCTTCTTCTTCACAATCTTTTAACTTCTTTGTCAAATTCTTTAGATCCATCAAATTCTCTTGAATCTTGAATTCTTTGAGAAATGGGGACAGGATGGAGGAGAGCTTTTTGCACAACAATCCCAAGAGATAGAGAACCTCATTTTGTGGATAAACATGCACAAGATTCACAACAAGTTAACAACAATGGTGGACAACAAATCCCAACTCCAAGAAGCTGTGCAAAGCTTGGTTTTTTATCTAGTAGTAATCCTTCTACTCCTCGTTTGCGTTGCAAAACTAATAATAAAGCTTCTTCCAATGACATTAACAGTCTTATTAGTCCAAAACTCCATTGCAAAACTACTCCAAAATCCAACACTAAAAGCCCAAAAACTTTTCTTGGTTCAAATCCATCTTCTCCAAGATCCCCCTTTTCCATCCTCAAGAACACCCTCCGTCTCTCCAAAGTAAGAATTTTCACTTCTATGCATTTTTATATCATATCTCTGTTATGTTTTTATTAGAGTTTGATTCCCCGTTCACTCAATTAATAGTTATTATCTCGCAAAGTTACTTTCTTTTTTTGAAAAATCAGCCTGTTTTTCTCAATTCTTGGTTAAAAATCTAATCTTTTTGTGTTTTTTGCTATTTGCAGCATAACTGTGGAGTTTGTACACAGAGTGTGAAATCAGGACAAGGAATGGCAAAATACACCGCAGAATGTTCACATACTTTCCATTTTCCTTGCATTGCATCTCATGTTAAAAAACAGAGCAATTTGGTTTGCCCTGTTTGTAATTCCACATGGAAAGATGTACCCCTTTTAGCCATTCACAGACTTCAACAACAACAAGATCAAAAAACCCAAAAACCAGAAGAAGTAGAATCATATCCCAATACCCCAATCAAAAAACAAGAAAAGCCACTACCAAATGTCAAAACTTATTACAAACCAGAGCAGTGTGATTACAAAGGTTATAATGATGATGAGCCCCTTTTTACTCCTACTGCTGGAGCTAAATTTGTTTCGATACCGGAAGCAAATGAGGACCAAGAAGACGCCGAAGAAGAAGTCGAAGAATTCCAGGGTTTTTTCGTGAACCCCATTTCGAGCGATGAAGCATTTGCCAACCAGAGAGATAACAGAAGTGTTGAAGTTAGCTTAATGCCTGAAGTTGCCATTGTTTCCGTTGGAAGAACTCATGAGACATATGCTGTTGTTCTTAAAGTCAAAGCTCCACCACCTCCGCCATCACCTCCGGCGGGGAATTCGAATTCCGGGTCGGGTCATTTTTGTGACCCGGCACGGCGTGCTCCGATTGATTTGGTTACTGTATTGGATGTAAGTGGCAGTATGAGTGGTGCAAAGATTCA
>JAJOOR010010462.1:0-31396 GCA_036250505.1 Solanum acaule | reverse complement strand
CAATTCCTTGTTATCTTTCTTCAAAGACACATACACCCTCACACCCATGTCGTTGTGTATTTCCAAAGGTGCATTACTATCCTCTATTTTATACCTAAGTTTCACACTGTTGAAGCTCAAATCAACACAATTGCTTAGAAACAACATCTAATAATTCTCTAAATGTCGCATATTCTTTTATCACAATTGCTTCTATAGTGTAATCAACGTAGCAACTATCCTCGTTCCACCTCCCAGAATGCATGACTAGAAAACTAATGCTTCCCATAACTACATTAACAAATATATTTTTGATAATCACATATTTGCAGTATTCTAAAACAAAAAAATTGTATCCAATAATCAATTACATAAATGTAATGTGTGCTCAAACATCAAAAAGAAAAACTATAGAACACGCACTCAAGTTCTATGACATACAAAAAAATATTGTATCCCATTCAAATAAAGAAGAAACAACTATCAAACAAAAAAAAATCAAGCACTTTCAAGCCTTAGCAATCATATATTGGATACAAAACATATGATTGTATGCATAAGGATAATTAATTAAACATAATGGCATACAAAAAAATATTGTATGCCATTCAAATAAAGAACAAACAACTACGAAACTAAAAAAGAATCAAGCACTTTCAAGCATTATGCATCATATATTGGATACAAAACATATGATTGTTCAGGAGCGTGTTCATGTGCTTTATATGCATACATTAACAACACCTTCAAAATAACAACAGCTTCAAAACTAAAAAAATATATAATTTCATATTGTTAATATTTACAAAAAAAAATTTATATTCATTCAAATAAAGAACAAACAACTATGAAACTAAAAAAGAATCAAGCACTTTCAAGCCGTATGCATCATATATTGGATACAAAACATATGATTGTTCCTCAGCGTGTTCATGTGCTTTTTATGGATTTCAATGGAACTGACGTCGAAATTTCAAACCATACAAAGATTTCACCGATTCAAAAGAAACAACAAAAATTAAATACCTGATGTCTAAATTTCTTGTATTCAATAGAACTGACGAAATTATAGTCGTGGAATTCGAAAACATCCGATTTAAGAATATGCCGAATTCGATTAGAAGAAGCTAGGAATATTATCAATTGAATGATTAGGAAGACAAAACTTTTTTTGCAAATTTTTTGTTTGGAATTATTAAGAACGGAAGAGCAAAAAAGGCTCCACAGAAAGAATGCCAACATCCCCGCTTTGCAAAACGTAACTGAAAAGTTTTAAAATCTTTTTTCCTTTTTTGATGTTTTATATTCCATGTTTTTCTCTTTTTTATTATTAAGTATTTGTATTCTTTCAGATTATCAAAATAAAATTAATACATAAATCATCCTTTTAACAAACTAAAATATTGTCATTTTTAATAAATAGTTAAAATGTTGCTAATGAATCCCACTAAAGACTTAAATATTGCTGTTTTGCTAATTTTCCCATGAATGTATTGGCTCTCAAAGCCCAACTATGCAATTGAAAAGAGCTACTATGGCAAAACCTTTTCAGGTGCTTAACAATTTTTTACCCTCAAATTGGTACGGTTTAGTTTTTGTCGTTTCTCATTTGATGAAGATTTATGGGTCAAAGTACTTTAACTGTGATCTAATCTCGCAAGGCAAACATTTAGATCTAATTCTTTCTTTTTTTTCAACATAAGTTTGTAGTACCCTATTTAATTCGCATGCATATGTTTATAGAACTTTTTCCTTGTCCAACATAAGTTTAGAAAACTTATGCCTATGTGTCTTGTGAATTTTGACTTGCAAATGTTTTTTCACCTGGTAAAGCATAGTTTTTATCTTACAAATATTTTTGTCTTTTTCGATGTTAGGGATATGTCATTTATAGGACAAAAATTAAAGATCACTTCAAAATAGGAAAATTAGTATAAATGACCCGTGCTTAATCTTAAAATTTAGTTTCATTCTGTTGAAAAGTTTCTTTTTCATTAAACTCCTCACTAATTAAGGCCACTACAAAGACTCATCTCTCCACAAATCTCCACCAACATTGATTTAGTGTTAATACCTCTGATTTGGTGAATGATTGAATAAAGTTTTGGAAAAGACATTATCAAAGGCCTATTTAAAGTTACAATTCAAAATATAGAAACTTTTATTAATTGTGTCGTTAGAAATATCTAGACAAAGCTATATAAAAGATTTAAGGAAAATTGGAATTGATCTGGATTAATTTAATTTGGACAAAAAAAAACAGATTTAAAACCGAACGACGAAAATATGATTGTGACACATGTTTATTAGACACAAATATATAGATACACCGTGCTTCAGAAAAGAAAAGAAAAAGATTAAACCGAACAAATAATATGTAATTAGGTCTAAATTGGTGATAATTTTGTTTGATAAAGACATAAGGTAAGTATAATTTTCCGTATTTGCTAAGCAGATACTAAAAAATACAACAAACAACAATAATATATCTACACCGAGTACCGTAATCTCTTTGGAGTATGTGAAAGATATAATGTATGCAGACAGATAAACTCTCGACTCTCGACTCTCGACTCAAAGGGAAAGTATCCGAGGTGAAATAAAAAAGGAAGACGAACAAGTAGAAAGGGTGTGGCTGCGCTAATTAGAATATCTTGTGACAAACATCCAACCGTGATTCTCTCCTGTAAACATGTGCAACTGCTATTTCTTAATTTAAACCATCGTGTATGTATGTATTATATGTCCACATGTGAGTTGTTTTTGTAGATCTAACAAAATAAACCTTTGCCTGGTTGCAATGTTCAATGTTGCCATTTACTATAACTATACGACCAACATGCCTCAGTCCTTCCTGGGGAGTTGAGTTGCTCTTTCCCCTAGTTTTGTTCAAAACTTTTTGATTCTCATCGTTTTCTCCATTATAGATTCCCCTCATGTCGATGTGATTCTCATGTACTTAGTTACTCCCTCCGTTTAAAAAAGAATGGTCTTATTTTCTTTTTAATCTGTTTAAAAAAGAATGACCCTTTTCCTTTTTTGGCAACACTTTAACTTCAACTTTCCACATGACATGTTTAAGGTCACAAGATTAAAGGGCATTTTGGTACATTTTACACAACTTTAATTTTGAACCATAAGATTTTAAAATCTTTTTTTTTTCTTAAACTCCGTTCCAAGTCAAACTAGGACATTCTTTTTTAAACGAAAGAAGTATTATATTTTCAAAAACCTCATTGCTGGTCATTGTGGTAAAGTAGTAATTAAGTATCATTCACTCTTAACCAGAGAATTCTGGTTCGAATCACCAAGGTTATGGAGTCATCTTTGTTAGAAAACTCTTTATCCCCCGATGTGGGGCATCTAATTTAGTCAGGTCCGACCGAAGCAATTAGGGTGGAGTTATTTATGCCTCAAAAATTATATTTGGTCAAACAAGAGCTGCTGACTTAACATATAATTTCATATATGTATCAGATAAAAAAGGAGTTGAGATGTCCAACTATATCACTAGACCAAAAAGTTAAAGAAACATAGCTTTTTTTTACCACTTGCAAAGAAATTCAACCAGCCAAGTTATACCAAACAAATTTGTAAGTTTATTAACATGCCATGAGGTCTTAAACTATTAAATAAAACAATATCCAAAAAAACTCAACCAAAATAATGAAAGGTTTCAAAAGTTAAACAGGAGATTCACATAAAAGAAGGGTAATATTTTCTGGCACTAGATGTTAAAAGGAGATTGTCTTGCAAATAATAACCTGAATTTACAGTGAGGCAAAAAGACAAAATAATCCCTTTTTCACCCCCTCTTCCGATTTTGTCAACTAGCAAACATTTCACGTGAATCCCCCAAAATCACATCACATGAGCAAAATAACAGAGTGATTCTTCTTCTCTAATTCAGTAGTAGAATGATTAGGGGCAATAAAGTAAACAAAATAGCAAAACGAGAAACGCCAACGAACGGTGAAGATGAATCATTTTTTTCAAACTGTAGTGAATCGACGGCTAGTGGCATGTTCTCCTGGTCCGGGCTACACTTGGACTCATGCGGTGGGTGCGCACTGTACATGATAGCGCGCAGTACAGCAGAAACCGTCGGTATGTACGCCGTCTTGTTGCGTGCCAGTAACCATGTCAATCCCATCAACTGACAGTCTCTGCTTAGCATCTTGCTCACTCTATCCCCGCCGGTTACTTCCATTTTGTGTGTTCGATTTTTTCCACCGTCACCGTTAAGCTACAAAAAACGTAAAATCTAAATCAGAATTACAGTACAGATATAGGTTGAGTGGAGAAGAAGAAATATGTCAATGAATCAGATTTTACGTGACTGACCTTTTGTAAAGCACCGAGACACCGGGTACAACCGGAATAAGAAGAGTTCCGACAATTCCTCTCGAGATTTCTGACGGCAGCGGTCGGAGTTGCATTCTTCGAGCCGGTGAGGTTGAACGCCGCCGGACAGCTAAGGGAGGTAATCTGATGAAGACGAATACCACAGAAACACAAAACGGCGTCGCATGTACCATTAGGTTGGGGGAGATGGATGTTACGGCTCTGAAGAGAATTCTGAAGCGTATTAACGCATTTCTGCGAGTCATCAGGCATCATCGGCAAGTCGGAGTTTGCTGGTGCAGCCGCACCCGAAACTTGCAAAGCTGAACGCGCGTGAGCTGCGAATAACCAAGCCGCCAGTACAGGACAGCAACGGCTCCGGTCCAGGTTCTGTCCGCACGCCGCGCTCACTCCACCAAATAGCTCGTCGGACAAATCCAACCGGCATATCTGTGACTCGGTCTGTACCGGAAAAGCTGGAACAGTGTTAGAAGCGTAATCACCCGGCTTCAACGGCTCCGCCGGTTCTGCAAGTAACCCAGCAAACGAACCTTTACACACACAAAGCAGCGTCAAAAGTAACGTAAAAAGTCTGGTTTTCAACTCGACTCTCATTTTCTCTGTAGAAATTGGTAAAGTAGAAAAAAAAAAACTAACGCAAAATGAGTTGGAAGTTAAAGCGAACTTTGTTACTTTTAAACTCAGTGGAATGGGAAGAGATTTTTTTCTTCTTTTTCTCGGTGTTTTGCTTTTAAACCAAAAAAGGGAAGAGTTTCAGGAGATGCGAATAAAAAAGTACTGGAGTGGGTTTTTACATGAAAGAGATGAAGCGAAGAAAGAAATAGAAAAAAAAGGTGAGTGTCACTGTGCAAATAGGGAGTGGGAGTGGGAGTGAAAGAGAAATGGAAGTGGGTGGTCACAACTCACAACATTGTTTTTTTTTATATATGGATGGATCACATAATTTGACATTGGGTTAGGTTCAAATATGTGATCTATTCATAAATTATTTCTTCTTTTATTTTCGTTCTGTATTTGGAATATGAATTAAAGCCTCGATTAAATTTTACTCATGCACATATCATCTATATTCATAGCTCAAATTTGAGAATTCTGATTAAGAATTAAGCAACTTTATCACTGCATCATAACTGATGTTATTGATTGATTATCTCCGCTAGCTATTTGGAATTATTCTATTTTTTAGGGATAATTTTATTATTTTAATATTAAAATTATTGTTTGATATAAACTTTTAATCAAATTGGAAGTTCGATTTAAATTTTTAAAAAGTGCTTCAAACTTGATTTTTTAATAGTATTATTTTTATAAATTTCGAATAAAGTATTCTTTTACTAGAAATATAATTAAACGTACTTATTTAATAACTCTAACTTCGTACATTTTGAATTAAAATTAAAAAAAAATGAAATCCATGACGTCTACTAAATAAATCAAATTGTGATTGGATTTTTTAGATTAAACATTCTTTTTAACACTCAGCATATTGATCTAAAACTTTGAAAATGTTTATACAAAAAAGGTGAGAAGAGTTTGTCCCATATGTGTTCTTATATACGATCAATCATCACTCTACTGAAAAATTGAAATTTAAGTTATAAAACTGATCGCTAAATAATTTATAGCTGATAAAAAAAAGTCGATCGAATTAAACTCAATGTTCATTTGATTATTATGGTATTAAGAGTAGATCATATCTCAATTAGTACTTTACTTGATATTGGCCACTAATAAATCCACATATTTGTTTAGTGATAATGTGAAAATTAAGAAGCTTCCCACTTATAAATATGGTGCATTGAGTGAGACTACTTCTTTTAAATCAAGATATTAGATTCAAATTTTGAAATATAAAAAAATTCTTAATAGGAAACGTTTTTTCTCCTAATGGAGTCTTATACAATATTAATTCAAAATAATTAAACCCCAATAAAAATATCAGATATCGAGTAGAAAACCAAAAAATTAAGAAGGTGGAGGTGGGTGTGGGGTGGGGGTGGTGTGGTGTGGGGGTCCTTAGTCATACAGATTCGTTGGTTTTTAGAGAAAAGGGAGAGTGGAAAGGCTGTCTAGGGATTTGGCTTCTCCTGCTGTCCTTTTCCTTTTCATTCTTCTTTTTCTTTTATATCACTATCTCTATGTTTGTCTCCCTCTTGTATGATTCTGAAACTTGATTCTTTTCTGCCTTTTTAGTAATTTATTTTATTATAAATATAAAAATAATGTTGCTCACACTGTAACCCAAATAATGTAATATATCCATTCTTGATGAATATTGGACTTTGTATTAAAAGATATAACAACATTTATTCCTTGTAAGTTCTCTTATATTAAGCTAAAATTTGCCTCGGAAAAAAATGGTTTCGAATTTGTTGTAATTGGATTTCGATCATAAACTTCTGAAATAGTACTGAAAACTTGAAGTAATCTTTCAATTGATCACAAATTCTGCCTAAGACAAATTTTAGAACTTATGTTTAATTAACAATAGAGAAATTCTTTTTATCGTCCATCACACATAAGTTATAGCTTTTGGCTATAAAATATTGTAAACTAACACTGTTCCATTGATTTGTTACTGCTCCATGACTGTGGAGCTTGAGAGAAAAATGAAAAATGAAGAAGGAAGAGAGAAGATATTATTTGATGATCAAAGAATTACATCTGTGTGAACTACTTATATACAATTTGAGATTAGCTAACTAACTATCATTATTACGTAACTACAGTATTAGCTAACTAATTAACAACCTGTCAGATAACTAACTAATAGTTAGTAATAACTAACTCAGCATGTACTACATTCAACACCCCCTCTCAAGCTAGGTGGTATGAAGATATCCTTAAGGCCTAGCTTCGACATCAGATAAGCATGTTGGAAAGTAAGCAACCTCTTAGGATTTTTTCACGAATAAAATGACAATCAATGTCAATGTGTTTTGTACGTTCATGAAATACTGGATTGGCTGCTATTTGGATTGCAGACTTGCTATCACATGATATATCTACTGGCAACTGAATTGACAATCCCAATTCCTTAAACACACCAATAAGCCAAACAACTTCAACAATTGTTGAAGCAAGGATGCTATACTCTGCCTCTGCTGAGCTTCTACAAAGAGTAGGTTGTTTCTTTGACTTCCAAGAGATAAGTGAATCACCAATTTTCACTGCATAGCCACTCACTGATTTTCTAGTTGCAACACATGACCTCCAATCAGCATCACAATAAGCTTGTAGCTTAGAAGAAGCAGTAGATGACATGAGAATTCCCATTCCAGGGGATTGCTTTATATACTTCACCACTCTGGTAGCAGCTTCCATATGAGATCGTTTGGGTGAATGCATGAATTGACTAAGAGTTTGGATCGCAAATGAGATATTTGGCCTAGTTACTGTCAAATAAAGTAACCTTCCTACCAGTCTTTGATATGGACCTGTATCCTTCAACACAGGATCATATTGTGAGTTGATATGTTGATCAAATACTGTAACACCCCAGAAAAAAATTTGAGCTAAGACTTGAATCGTCCTTCGTGGTGAGTAGGATTTTATTAAGGAATTTAAAATTTCTTAAGTATTAAGGTCAGGTCACTAGATGTAGCACATTGAGTTTCAAAAAGAACTAAATTGGAAATAGCAAAAAACCGAAATTTTGCAAGTTAAGCTAAGTATGAGTTTTGGGTTGACTTCAAACAACCATAACTCTTAACTCAGGATGAGTTAGGTGTTCTACCAGATACCGCAGGAAATATCTTTGAATTATCTTTCCAACTCCATCGAGTTTGCTCAGTTTCAAGTTCGCATGAGGGATATATGTGCATTTGAACTTGGGTTGTTTAGATAAGGAAAGTCAAAACGGATTTTAGAGGGGTATTTTGGTATTTTCCTTACCAAATCAGATTTAATTTATTTTTAGTAAGGTTTTAAGGGTCTAATCCTATTAGGTTCAGTTTTATAATCCTAAAATTAGCCTAGGGTTTTAGTTGAGAGTTCAAGAAGAGAAAAGAGGAGATGATCAAAGCGTTCGTCGAGAGTCTTGCATTTTGTTGCGGATTTTCTCCATAGGTTTAATCCCTAAGAGGTATGTAAACTTTCATAGTGTTGGGTTTGTTCACCCACATGCCAAACATGTCATTTTCAGCGCAAATTTCATTCTTGAAGTTGAAAGATCTGAGTTCTTGATGAGTTCTTGATAGGTGTTCTTAAAGTTCATTCTAAATCTTGTTGTGTTGGCTTCGCGCCACCCATAGCCCCAGGGTCGCCTACCCCGTCCAGTTTGCAATCGGTTGCTCCGTTTGAGTTCTTTCGAAGGGTCCCGTTACTCTTTTTCGACTCTAACTACTCTAAGCTACTTCTAAACACCTAAAATCATTCCTAACATGATTATAACCTTGAATTAATAATTCAAATTCAAGGTAGAGTTGAGAGTTAATTTTTTAGAATTCTTTCGAACATTCTAAGAAAGTCCCTTTGAGTCCTTTTGTGGAGTCTTCTACAACTTCTAGTAACTTGTTTCAAGACTCGAGCAAGTGAGTATGAGAATGAGGAGAATGTATTCATGAGTCTATTTTATGATCACCTAGATC
Source organism: Solanum acaule (assembly GCA_036250505.1). NCBI lineage: Eukaryota > Viridiplantae > Streptophyta > Magnoliopsida > Solanales > Solanaceae > Solanum > Solanum acaule. The sequence goes on along the minus strand of JAJOOR010010462.1, from coordinate 22,463 downwards.
CTTCATATCATGAACCATAACGCTTGAATTCATAATTCACATTCAAGAGAGAGTTAAGAGTAAAGTTCAAGAAAGTCTTTGAGTTCAATTGTGAATCCTTTGATATCCACCATAGATTTGAGTTAAGTTTTGAGGAAGTAATTCAGAGAATGAGAAGAGTCGTATACATGAGTTTCATATTGTTTGTAGACCATCGAGTCGAGTTGTTTCATGCCCATAACTTCTGCATGAACTCCATCAGTTTAGTATCTTTGAAAGAAGTAGTATCTTCAAGTTCTAAGTCTTGAGTATCGAGTTCCTAACCCTTTCGAGATTATAATCCTAATCATGGGACTATTACCTATTACCCATGAAGTCCATGAGTTGAGTTGTTCATGCCCATAATTTCGCATGAACATTATAAGTCGAGTAAATCTTGAGATGAAAAGTATCTTTGAGTCCTTGAGTTGAGTAGATCATGTTCATAATTCCGCATGAATCCTCTGAGTTGAGCATTCTTGAAATTAGTAGTATCATTGAAGTTCTTGAGTTCCAAGTATGAGTCTATCTATGGTTATTGAAAACCTTGCATTGAGTCATTCATGTCCATAATTCGGCATGAACCATATTTTAAGAAGTCTTTTACAAATGTTTAAACTTTGTTTTAAGACTTAAGCTTTGAAGTTGACTAAAGAGTAAGAGTAAAGTTCTTTTTCTTTAAAATTATATATGGGAACTAAGTATTCCCAAGAGTAAATGTTTTCACATTTAAGATGAGAGGAAACTGAGATTTCCTAAAGAGTTTTGAGCAAGAAAGGGAACATCGATTTCAAGAGAGCTTTTAAGCTAAGTTTTGAGTAATTATCTCAAACCAAAGAAAGAAGTTGTTTTAAAAACATATGAGCTTAAGTATATTTTTGGGAGTAGTATTGAGCACTGATATGAGGATGCGAGTTCATATTAACTCAAGTCTCCATAAATCATATAGTCATCATGGGTATTAATGGGTCATACTGTTTAGATAATCACAGAAGTTAAGCTAGTGGATCCACTAAGTTAAGTAGTTCTAGATGACGGCAAAGTATAGGACAGTCTGGCAGCATGATGGTAAAGACGTTGTATCACCATTTAGGCTCATAGTGGTGGTTGTCGGTTAGAAAATCTCCCACATAGTTATATCGTATTTTTATATACATACTGAGTATTATTGTATTTTTTTTCAATACATTGAGTTGTTATCTACAGTTTTACAGCTTTCCATATATATTGCATCTTTTATTGTTGCTTTATATTGAGTTGAGTATCTAATCTCTGAGTTGAGTATCTTATCCTTGAGTATTCTTTCAGTTGAGTAAGTTTGAGAAGAGGTAAGTATGTTTCCTTTTTATCAAGTTTCATGCTTATGTTTATGTTTTAGAATTCTTTTTACATGCTCGTACATTCCACGTACTAAGCCATTTGGCCTACATTTTCTCATGATGCAAACACATGTATTCAGGATCATCAACAGGAGCTTCGTTGATACATCCAGAAGTTAGAGTTAGCTATGGTGAGTCTCCTTATTTCTGGAGGATTTCATTTACTTTTCAGTTTAGTCAGGATGTCGTGGGTCTTGTCCTGACTTCCATCTTTAACAATTAGAGGCTTCATAGATAGTCAGTATAGTTGTGAAGTTTGTATTATTCATTTATTTTATTAAATGTTTTAATGACTTAAGTTGCCTATTTTATGGCGAGCTGAATATATTATTTTTATTCTAAGTTGTTCATTTGAGTTAATGTTTTACAAAGTTGAGTTTATTGAATTTTATTTTAGTTTTAAGCTTTTGCATGCTTAAGTTAGTCTTCCGCTTGTAGTCAGTCAGGATGAGGGTTCGATTGGGGACCAACAATGGTTCTTGAGTGCCGGCCACATCCAGGGTGTAGACTCGGGTCGTAACAAAAACGACTGAAGTTAACTTTTGGTTAACTTCCACAGGCACTCCAACTGGCTTAGTACCTTTTAGTCCCAAGTCTGAAATGAGCTCAAGGGAATACTTCATTTGATGCATCAAAATGCCTTCACTGTTTCTAGCAAACTCAATGTCCAAAAAGAATCTAAGTTCTCCTAGATCTTTGATCTTCAAATTGGTTTGCAAAGTGATCTTAGTCTCTTGTATAAATTTCATATCACTTCCTATTATCAACAAATCATCTACATAGATCAAAACAAAAACCTTATTTCCATCTGCATGCTTAATGAACAAAGAGTAGTCCAAGTGACTCTAAGTAAAAAACATGACTCCACCAAGGCTGTAGTCAATTTTATATTCCATTGTCTAAAGGCTTGTTTGAGCCCATACAATGATTTAAGCAATTTGCAAACACTTCTTGCTTGACCATTTGTTGCTAGAACATTGAAACTTTGAGGCAACTCCATGTATACCTCTTCTTGTAAATCTCCTTGAAGAAAAACATTGTATACATCCATCTGATGTATATGTCATTTCTAAGCTGCAGCCAAAGCAATAACTGATCTAACAGTCACCATTTTCACTACAGGTGAAAAAATCTCTTGGTAATCTAGTCCCTCTCTTTGGCTATAACCTTTTGCTACCAATATTGCTTTATATCTCTCTATATGTCCTTCTGCTTTGTACTTGACTTTATAAACCCATCTACAACGAATAACTTTATGTCCTTGAGGTAATGTCACTACCTATTATGTCGTGTTGCCTTCAAAAGCATTGATTTCTACCTTCATGGCATCTATCCATTGTGGTACTTTTATTGCTTTTGAATAGGTACTAGGTTCAGTGATTGTTGAATATGAAAAATTACATAAGAAATCCTTGTATTGAACTGATAAACATGTGTAGCTCACAACATTCGATATGGGATACTAGCAACTTCTTTTGTTGTTAGCCATCACAAAAACTTTGTGCCAAAGAGGTGGTCTAATGAACCTATGTGATCTTCTATCATCAGTATATTGAGAGGGTGCAACATTCTGCTCAATTAGAACTATAACATCATCAGCATTTTCTTGTACATCATCATCTCCATTTCTTTGTATAGCATCATAAGTTGACTGTACAACATCATTAGTTGACTGTCATACAGGGGAAATCACTGACTCAACATCAAAAAAGAGTCAAAATCTTCTACTGAAACAGGAGAAGCAACCTGGTTCCTTGTGTCTGGATGTGCTAATTTGTTCTGAAAGGGAAAAACATGTTCATTGAAATGGACATCTCTACAAACAAAAAACTTTTTGTTTTCCAAATCTAATAATCTATAGCCCTTTTGATGAACTCCATAACCCATCATAACAACCCTGATTGCTCTTGGCCCAAACTTATCTTGTTTGACCAAGTTAGTCGCATAAAACAAACAACCAATCACCCTCATATGTCTCAATTCTGGAATCTTGTGATAAACAAGTTCATATGGAGTCTTCTTGTCTAGAACAGTAGATGGAATCCTGTTGATAATGTAGACAACAACTTCAATACAAATTCCCCAAAATCTGTCATGCAAGCAACCTTGAAACTTAATAGCTCTAGTTGTTTCAAGTATATGCCTATGTCTCCTCTCTACCACCCCATTTTGTTGAGGGGTATATGGACAAGAACTTCGATGAATAATGCCAAGGGATTGAAAAAGATTTACACAATGTTGATTAAAAAATTCAGAACCATTATCTGATCTAAAAACTTGGATTTTCTTATTGAATTGAGTATGAACCATATCAATGAAGTTTTTAAGCAAGAAAACAACATCAGACTAAACTCTCATAAAAAATACCCAAGTCCATCTAGAATGGTCATCAACTATGGTAAGAAAATATTGCATACCATCATATGTGGCTGTTTTGTAAAGACCCCATACATCCATATGTAACAATTCAAACAGTCGACTACTCTTAGTGACACTAACATGAAAATGAACACTAGTTTGTCTAGCCAAAGGGCATATATCACACGTGTCTATGATGAAGCGTGATTTATTCTGAAAAGCTGTAATCCTTCTTAAAATTGACATGGGAGCATGTCTCATTCTTTTATGCCATAATGCTGCATCAACCTCCTTTCGTACTGCTAAAGATTTCTGATGTGTGGTGTTTCCTTTCCCCCTTTTTGAGTACATTACATATAATCCATCTTGTTCCTTACCAATCTCCCTCACCTTCCCAGATGAGAGATCCTGAAATAAATAGAAATCAGGGAAGAACACATCACAACATTGCAATTCTTTTGTCAACTTGGACACAGACAAAAGATTGAATTTAAATGTTGGCACACACAACACATTCTTAATGAAATCACCTCCTGACAATTGACAGTTCCCTATGTGAGATATATTTGCAGATTCTCCTGTTGGTAATTGAACCTTTCCTGCATCATCTACTGATACCAGTTTGTAACATAGACTTATCACCATTCATATAATTAGTGGCTCCAGTATCAACAACTCATTTTACTATCATCAATATGAGAGAATGATGTACCAGCAGTGTTAGCAGCATAGTTGGAATTGCCTCATATGTTTGCACTTGTATCACTTTTGGAGCATTTGTTCAACATTTGGACAATCTATTTGTATTGATTCTGAGTAAGAGCATGTGTAGGTCCTACTCCCACACCATGTTCTGTAGCTTGAGACCCATGATTATATCCTAAGTTTAGTCCTGCAAGAGGATGTGTAGCAACATTGGCTCTTTTTTTCCCTTTGAAGTTCTCTAGATAGCCAATTAGTTTATAGCAAGTCTCCTTAACATATCCCTTCTACAAGCAATGCTCACACTTCAGCAATTTGTAACAGTCAGCCTTAGTATGGCCCTTCATATTGTAGAAATCACAATATTTTATCTAATATTGATGACCTCCCGAACCAAATGATTGTCCTGGTCCTAAACCTCTAGTTGAATACATAGTTGTGGCATCATTTTTTGTAGCATAAAAGGCTGAGGGTTCCATTCGACCTACAACAACACAATTACCTCCAACAAACATTTTTTGGCTTTCATCCTGTATGATCATAGTATACACCTGATTCACACTAGGTTTAGGACTCATCATTAAGATTTGAGACCTCGCCTGAGCATAACCATCGTTTAGTCCCATAAGGAAATGGAATAGCTTCTGCCTCTCTAAATGTTCTACAAAATCTTTCGATCTCTCACAAGCACACGTAGGGAATGGAATAATCGAATTATGTTCATCCCAAAGATCTTTCAGTTTAGAATAATACACTGAAACATATGATATACCTTGAACTACAGTTGCTATTTCCTTATGTAAATGGTAAGCTCGAGAATTGTTTACCTTGTCAAATCTCTCTTTATGGTCATTCCAGACGAGATAAATATCAGATCTAATAAGGATTCCACTAAGAAGATATGATTGTACACTGCTCATCAACCATGAAACCACAATAGCATTACATATGTCCCATCTTCTCTGTAGATCTCCTTCATAAATGTTTCTCGTAGCAGATCCATTGATGAATCCTAATTTGTTCCTTCCCAGAAGTGCTAACTTCATAGCTCGACTCCAAAGCATGTAATTCTCCATGCCTTTGAGCTGAATTTCAATTGAAAGTGAACATGGTGCATCAAAAGGATCCAAATACAATGGATGATTGTAGTCAATATTACTCCCCATGGATATGAATTTCCTTCAAATGCGCAACAACAATGGTAGAAAAAAGAATCTCCCGATCCTCTGTATTCTGTACTCCTCAAAAAACCCCTAGATCCACACAATTTCTGCTCTGATACCATGTAAACTAACATTGTTCCATTGATTTGTTACTTCTCCATGACTGTGGAGCTTGAGAGAATAATGAAGAAGGAAGAGAGAAGATATTATTTGATGATCAAAGAATTACATCTGTGTGAACTAAACTAAGACTTAATTTTATCAAGCGAAAATAAATAATTAAGATCAATATTTTGAGATCTCACATATTTTATAAATCTTATATCGAATCAATTAGTATAGTGTAAGGGGAGGAGTACTACGTACTTTGACTCAATTTCTTTATTCAAATATTTTTCTTTTAAATAAATGAATAAAAAATGTTTTTCCGATCATATATGATATTGAGCAGATGGGCTGTGACTGATTGGCAATGCCACAAATTGAATTATTTATTTTGAAGACATGGAGTGGTTAGATCAGAAATGTGATCTTTGGAGATTTATAAATATTTCGAGGGAATGTTTAATTGGTTATATTCCATCCATAAGTTTTTCATTATAATCAAATATATGCCAAAACAGCTTGTCTAAATTTTAGGAGAAAATTAATTCTCCAAATTATATTTCAAGAAAAATATTTAGGGTCAATGCAACAAGATATTAATGGCGATGGTAATCCGACCGTAAAAACTTACTTACGCCTAGTATATACACTAAATTAATACAATTTACATAATTTAATAAAATAAAACACATGTTAATTAATTAAAATTAAGTAACTTAAATTATAAATTCAAACACATGACATACATATATTGAATTGGGGTATACATTAACTGCAAATAAGTTTAAATACACCAGGGGTGTAAATAAAAAAAATCTATACAAGAAAAAAAGTTCACATGGTAATAATAAATTGGTAAGTATTAACACTAAAGTACTAAAAGATGAGTGTGTGACTACTATTAATTGAGTGGAATACGTTAAAATTAATGAATTCAAATTACTTAAAAATAGTATATTTAAAATATTCGTACAATCGAATTGAGGGGATCAAAATGTGATTAATAAAGTTTCTAATTTATAATAAGAACTATTGATTCATAGAATTTTTATTTATCAATCTAAAAGTTCGACTCCTATTCCAAGTAACATCAAATTGTATTTGGAGCTCAGAAATCCAACAAATCTTACTGTCTTATTCTTTATCTTTTGATTACATTTCCTTTAAAATATCTGGACAAAAATAGAAGAGCGTATTCGTGTATATTAATAATAAAAATGAAACTATGATTGAATGAAGTCTAGTTGTAGAATTTTGAACTAATGTTCAAACCTGAGTTCGCCAACAAACTCTTGGAAGTACATTTTACTTTTGGAAAGGTGGGGGAGCTTCTTTTTCAAATAAATAAATAAATTCAGTAACCGTTATTTATATTGGAGTTTGACTTAATTCATACGTGTCACTGAAAGTCTCATATTGAGAGGTAAAGTATTTCATAACAAAGACAACTCCATTTTCATATTAACTCAAACATGAACTCTCCAACTAGGGCTGTCAAAATGGGTTTAGCCCGCTAGGCCATCCCAATCCAACCCTTGAATTAAGTGAGGTTGAGCCTAATTTTTTTGGCCTATTTAGGAACGAGACTTTTTAGCCCAGCCTCATATGGTCCGCTAGCCTCGTAGGTCCAACCCGCAAGCCTCAGAGGCCAGCTTGTGGGCTATGAATATTTAAAAATAATTTATATATATATTTTTAGTAGTGTTTTATTTGTAAAGTTTTTATCAATAAATATTTTAAAAAATAAAAAATCAAGTCTTTTAAACTAGCTAGTTTTTTGTGGGAGGAATGGTGGAGTGATCAACATTTTTTCGCTAAATCTTACGTAGACTATTATGTATTTTTGTATGTATGTGATTCATAAATATATTTTTGTAAGTATTCACCGAAGTGTGTGCTTCATAAATTAAAATTTGTATGCATTGATGTCGTGTTCATAAATGTCAACGTTTGATACTCTTAGATACTCTTTCTAAGAGAATAATATTATTTATTTTTTGGTTGAAGGGCCAAACCGTGGCCCGCTTAGGACTGAGTTGAACTGCTATTTTATAGGCCCTTTAATTAAAAGGGTCAGCCCGTCCCAACCCATGACCCGCTTAGGGTTGAATTGAGTTGGGTTGGACCAGTCCATTTTGACAACTCTATTTCCAACTAAAAATAAAGGAATAATTATTGTTCCACGACAACCCTGGTTTTTTGGTTTTTGATCTAATGCTGTCAGCAGCATCTTCTTGACGTAAGTGGGTGGATAGGTATCCTTACGTTGGGGCAAAAGTCTTGCTCCACAGTCAGTAGCACATGCCCCAGCCTTTTTTCCCTTTGTACATAAACTTAAAATATAGTTTGTTACTTAATTACTCCAATTATACCTTAAATGTAGATCTCTAAAATCTTTAATTTTCAAACAGAGCTTATAGTTTCATCTTTTACTAGTGGTGCAAACCATATTTGCGCATAAGAAATGTACGTATTATATCATAAGAAATATTAAATTTGTGTTAAATTTTCTTAGTTTTACCATAAGAGTGGAAATAGAGTATTAGTTACACATTTGGATGAACCCAATTATTATTGCTTAAATCCTTTTTTATATAAAAAGAAAACTATTTATATATATTCAATTGCAAACGCAATGACAAGGTTTGATGGCTAGTCTGAACTCATAAACTCTAAAACTTAATTTCTCCTTTGTTCTGTTGAACCTACAACTTCAATGATAACTCCACGTGTAGGATTTCATAACAAGTTCAAAACCATAAATTCTTAATTTTGGCTCCGTCTTTGATCCATCATTATGATATTGTTGATGTTTAGTACTAGATGAGTCTATATTGCTTTTCTCATATTATATTAACTAATCATAACAAATTAATCAGTAATTACCTCAATTAATTAGTATATATAAAATTGTCCGTATAAGTCAATAAATCATTTTAAATTTCTCGTGTGGTAATTTCCACACCAGGAAGGACCACATATCAAGTATTTTCAACATTTAACAAATTGAAAGTGTAAAGTTTAATGTAAAAACAACTTATTCTTCTGACTTTTAATTAGAGAAAGAAAAAAAAAAGTAGGTAAAGTGATGAAAAGGCATACAATTAGCTTGAGATTTGTGTACTTTTTAGTGTCAAGGCAGTACAAAAAGCACCTACTACCCAGAATTATTTCACTAAAAAGGCTCTTTACAAAAAGCTAAGTAGCCCAACTCGTGTTCCCCAGTTTCCACTCTGAAGAAAACAAGAGAAAAGAAACAAAAAGACAATTCCACTTTTATTTTTCTACTTCCCATGTCATCACTCTTCTCATTTGGGTTATTGGGTATTTGTATTTTGGTTACCGTTTTCTTAACGTTAGTGTATGACTTAATCTTTTGCGTCTTTTTTACTCACAATTGTCAATATTATACATGATCGAGCTTTAAAAAAATAGTTTATATATGTCATCCATTAATAATAGGTCTCAAATCTCAACATTCATGCCGCTATCGTTACAAAAAGGCCTATTCGTGTTATTATTTTTAACGAATAGATTTGGTGATTATGCAGAATTATTTTTTCACGTATACAATACCAAAATTAAATGGGGAAAATTTAATTAAATTTGAAGTTAACCTTAACTCGTTAACACTATATCCCAATCCATCCTAACCCATATTTCATTTGTTGTTTTTAGGATGTTGACATCATAGATAAAAGATTAAAAGGACAATTTTCAAATCTTTTATCTACTTGGGATGTTTTCTTAATGATGAAACTTTAGAAATCGACTAAAAAATAAAAGAAAGTTGAAATGACTTAAAGAAGCAGCATTGGTAATTGAGCATGAAAAGAGTAGTGGCAAGTATATAAAAAAAATATAAGTAATGATGGTATCGTAAATACCTCTTTCTGTCTCTTCTATTTTATTTTTTAAAAAAACTACTATTCCTAGGCATTTTGTTACCCATGATATCATCTTACATGTTTTTTATTAATCGATACGTATATTAGAGCTCGATCCAATTTAAATTTGTCATAAAAATATTCACATTAGGATAAAGCGTTTCCTACATGTTATATGTTTGATCTAAGGTTTTGTGATCTTATATTTTGGATATATATTTTGATAGCCTATAATTGCCAATGTCAACAGAAACATACCTTGTATAGCTGTATTCCAAATACTTTGAAGGGAAAGAAAAAAGTGTTAGGTAGAGGCGGATGTAATATTTAAATCGTAAATTTTTATTTTTAAAAACTTACTAATCACCATATTAAATATTGTATTTGAAGTGCCAAAAATTATGATTTCAATATGATAATTCGATATTTAACAACAAATACTCACCGTTATGTTGAGTAATAGTGAATTCTAACAAAATAAAATTGTGAACTAGTTTCGTGAAAAAGCAATTACCAAATCCACTTAGACACAACATTTCAACTACAATTAATCCCAAGTCATTGAAATCATCAAATGTAACGCTAATGATGATTTTCAAGAACAAATACAAAAATGAAACTCAAAGCAAAACAACATTATATTGGAAGAATTAGGTTTCTTAAAATATGGACCACATAATAGTCAAGGCAAAAAATTATTTGAAAATGATCCAAAAGGAAGAGTGGGTAAGAAAGTTGAACATGATTGATCAATGTCTTTTTAATTTTCTAACTTTTTTTTGTTATATAACAAGTCCAAAACAGAACAAGGCAAATATACTTCTGTAGCTATTGATTGATATATCAAAGTCATCTTCCACTTTACATTACATGTGCTAAAACATGAAGAAGATTCCACCTTGGAATATCATATGTATATATACTTAGAATGGAGAATGCATTGATTGCTTCAATCATAGGAGTAACTTTGTCCTTTACCATAATTGTTTATTCCGAAATTCCAATATATAACATTTTTTCCTCATATAATAGATATAGAAAATGTAATTTGAAAATACACGTCGGAAATATGTTAATTTAAGTGATTTTTATCGTCTATGAAAACAGTTTAATGGTGAAGAGATTACAATTTGAATTATAGTATTACGAATTCAAATCTTAAATTTGATTTTTTTATTTAACCATTTGATTTTCAAAATTCACGGTCATCGATTTAATTAAATTCTTTGTGATTAAAATACTAGGAGTAATTTTATGTTATTCTTTGTGGAGTAATGATTTTTTGTGCTAGTTTTATAATGGGATGAGCACCACTAAGGTTTTAATTTCGTGCAAGATATAATTAACTCTCTTTTTTAAGTGCCTCTTAAGAATTTCTTCCGGTAAATGAGATCAAACTCCACGTACTCTAACGTCCCAACAATAACAACAATAAAATATTCAGTGAAATTCCACAAATATAATATGGGAAGGGTTATATGTACATAGCTATATCTCTATCTTACTAAGGTAGAAAGACTGTTTTCAAGACAAAATAATACCCCATCACGTGGAAGTTCCTATTTTCCTCTTATTCTTTTTTTTTTTTTTTTATAAAAAAAAGAATGAAAAAATTTGGACCAAGGCACAATTAGTGAATTAGAGAGTGTAGTTTTGTGCCATGAAATGACAGAATTAGAACTTTAGATTATATAAAGTTGGAGTGGCCATGGATATGTAGACAACACTTAAGGTTGTACAAAAAATGTTTTTCAAACTAATGAGTTGGGTTGGGTCATGGATGGAATGTTTTTCGCAATATGAGTTGGGCTAGTCCATGGATGGAATGTTTTTCAAAAAATAATGAGTTGGGCCGGAACGTCTCTTAGATTATACGAGATAAATTTCGGAGTTGAGTTAAGACTAAGATTTATCTCGCCCCCATTCTTATCGCTTTTATTAGATAAAATAATGAGTTGGGTTGGGCCATGGATGGGCTAGACAATACATTATTGAGGCCCAACTAAACCAATTACAGTAGAGTAGTAAAGAATAATTGGAGTAGTTTGATGGAGTAAATATGCCAATACAAATTTGATTAGTTAGTAAATTGAATTTTTGTAACTTTGTAAGATGTAGGAAAGTTATTTGTCAAATTGGACCAAAATTTCTGAATATCCCAAGAATACAATGACAGTTATATAAATCATAATAGAAGAAGTATTCCTTCTAATACTTCTTATTTTTTGTCCGAAAATTATTCATGAATTTTTCGTTATTTAATATAGAAATGTGTCATTCTTTTTGGGACTGACTAAAAAAGAAAGTAAGTCACATAAATTGAGACAGAGAGTAATAATTAGTGGTGCAAGATTCCTACCGTAGAAGGAGCAGGTGGACGACGATTACGTTGAAGAAGGCGGATCTATGTTATGTAAGAAAATCAGGGGCAAATAATTATAAGACGCACTGGTCCCGCATATAATTACAAAATAATACTCTGTCTATCATATAATTTTTAGTCTATTATATAATTTAATGGCAAAATCAAGAATTTCACGAAGGGTATTAAAAAAATTGCATAACAAAATTTCTTTTAAAAAAGTGATTTTTTTGCTGCTAGTCAGGTTTGAATGCGCGAGCAGTGTCTCATTTAAGACGCGTGAAACCACTAGCTACAATGGCATGTTCTGTCAACGGTATTCAAAATATGTTATTTAAACACTTTGAATATCATTTTACTTGTATATTCACTATTTTTTTTTATTAAGGGGTACAATTTGAACACCTTGACAACCACGTAGCTCCGCCCCGATATAATTTGTATGTGTGTCTGCTGCACTGGTCCCGCATATAATAATAAAAATAATACCTACTCAGTCACAATTTATGTGTCACTTTTAAGATTTCAAGATTTAAAGGAAATTTTTTTATCGTAATTTGTTTATATGTTTTTTAAAAGTATTTTTAATTGTCACTTATTATGAATTATTGTACTTTTTATGTAGCTTTTAAATATGTGAATTTTATTTTAAAAAGTTTAAAAAATTCCATGTTCGTGTTTAAAGATAAAATTAACGATTTGACTCTCGAAATCTAAGCCGTGTCATATATATTGTGACAAAAAATAACTGTGTAATATGAATGCAAGCTGTTGAAAAATAAACATAAGCATGACGACTATATAAGGTAATGCATACTGCGGGTACTAGGAAATAGGATAATAATAATACATTAAACAATGCATTTTTGGATTATATTTTCTTCAACTATGATGCCACTTTTCCCACCACCAAATCCATAGACTAGGATATGCTCTTTTATAAGTAAAAAAAATAAAAATAATCTCTCATTTTTATTACTATTGAGATATCAAATAATTTCTCATAGACTATGTATTTTACTAAATAATAATTTTGATCAATATTATATTTTTCGTGGTTTAGATATGTAACTTTCATACTTTGATGGAGACTGCTCATTAATATTATGTAATTAATGAAATGTGCAATTTAGAGTAGAAACTAAGTAGAAATATTTGCAATTTGAGTTGAAGCAAATCATAAGTTCTAACAAAATATTCAATGCAATGTTGTCATGAATTCTGATTGTGATTTTCGAGGGCGGCTGGAAGATAAGATCATAAGGTCAAATTGGCAGGTTGAGTTTAATATGACAGGTCAAAATAGATTGAGTTAATAAATGACAGATTGAAATTATTTAGTGAAATAAATTGTGTTGAAATTAGCTAAAATTGGATCATAACCCAACCTCCTAACTTGTACTAAGTTTTAAATTCTTTGTTTGAGCACCTAATTAAAAAAAATTCCTTATGATTATACATAGCATATCAAACAAAAAAAGAGCCCTTTTAAAAATATTTAGATAAAAATTCGTGTAGATCACTCTAAGCTATGTACATATTAGATTAGTTTTAAAATTGGTTGAATCAAACGGATAAAAATAACTTAACGGGATAAATTAAATGGGTGATATAAAAATCTATCCAAATCCAGATGAATTAAGCAAATCATAATTTTATGAACGAATTTTTTCAACCCCCATTAAAACTTTAAAGCATGCAAAATATGACTATAATCACCCACCTATCCTAGAGACTTCCCTCTACCACTACGCGTTCAACAATTAAGTGATTGGAAGCTCTAATTAACAAAAAAAAAGTTTGTCTCCCTTTTGTGTTTAATTTGGAGATGATCCAATAGCTTTGTATAAACGTCCCACGTTTTGTAAAAGCTTTCGTTGTTAGTCAAGAAAGAACATATAACTTATTTTAGTAACGTGAATGATAGATCTAACCCCAACTATTAATGAATTATCTGGATTTTTTGGAAACATTCAAAAGTAGATTTGACCATTTTCTTGTAAAATAAAAATAAGTAATTATACTATTCCAGCATTCAATCATGCAAAAAAGAATCTCAATAATTCTCATTGTACCACCTAATTACCAATCATTGAATTAGAAAACATTATGAACCGCATGAACTATATAGAATGTGTGTGGACACTAATTATCAAAATGAATTACAGTGCTACATATTAATTTCTTGGTAACAAATTGAGTCAATATTAGCGTCTTTTTGCGGAAAAATGGTGTAAGAATTTGAGCCATATAAAGCTCAATTTGTACTCGTTTTCTTCTTATCACATGCTTCTTGTAGAAATAAATAAATAAGAAGTGTATGTGGAGACAAAAATGCACTTTTAAGGTATGTTCAAACTATAAAAGAATATAATTTTTTGAATTTTAGTCCTAACTTATGAGGAGCGGAGTGGTCCTTTACGTAAGGTAAACGGGAGCTCTGCGACAAGCATAGGCGTAGAAATGTAGCTAATTAATATGAACAATTTTAAACGTGTCACATGGGTTGTCCAATGAAATTAAGTCTCATATGATGATATGAAATTGTTTACAATAAATTTAAAAGTGATAAAAAAAATATAAAATTATAAGTATGAATAAAATGTGATGAAACAAAGATTTTAGTGATGAATATTTGTTAGTGTAATTCAGTATTTCAGTTCATCTCTTGATTCTTCTTGATCACTCAATTTTCTTCATGATTTGAGGATTGTTAGTGACATATTTCTCGAATGTAGGATGATTTGGTATTTAATTGTTATGAACGTTGGATAGTGGCTTTGACAAAAATAGTATTTGATTCCTTAATTTCATTATGAGTATTCCAAAAGTTGGTGGAATTTTGAGACGTCAATTATGGTTTAAGGTATAATAGTCTCCAAAAACCCCTAATAAAAATTAAGCTCATCTTATAGAGTTCCACAAAATTTCGATATCTACATTAATATGAGCTTAATTAATACTACATACTTACTAGTATACTTTTATTGATATATAATTATATTTATATTATTTTGATAATATAAGATTTCTTTTATATCGTTTGTATATAAAAGTATAAAAATAAGTTTTATAAGTGACATCACTAGTTAATTATCCTGTTCATTCAATATCCTAACCTCCACCCCTAGACCATCTCATCCCCACCACCCTTGAACCCCACGCTCCACTCCCATAGTATTTGCTAGATCAGACATTTAACCAATTTAGGAGGGTGGGATGGGGATAGGGAGAACGATAAACATTCTTCCATTCTATTGTTCATAATTGAGGAGCGAGTATGATTTTTTAAAGCAAAGGTGGGGATATGGGTTGAATCCACTTAATATGCATGAATTTTCACTTCATAATCTATCTATTTTTTCTAGAATTTAGAATTCATAAACTCAAAATTCTATCCATCATCTATAAGGGGAAATAAATTCTTACTTTCTTCTCCATCTATTTTTACGTGTCTTCAATATACTAAATATAGATACTTATTTTTATTTGTCCAGCTTAAAAAATTATGAGATAACTTATCAAGTAGTTCCTAATTTATTCTTATGAGTATTATCTATAGTCATTTTTAATGAATTTTCCAAAGCATTAGATTATATTCAAAAAATGATATAGTAAAACTATGTTCTATTCATGACTTCTTAAAATATGTGTCAATTCAATACTGAATAAGTAAAAATGAACCGACCGAGTATTAGTCTTTCATCAGAGTACCACTGGATTTATTCCAAACTAAGTTTCCTCAAATGGTAGTTTTTTCAAAAAAAAAGGTAGAAAACACGCATTAACAATATGCCGTACTTCCGTAGTTCCGTGTAACAGAGAAAATCATAAAAAAATAATCAAGTCACTATAGTTGGTTATCTAGATACATAATTTTGATTTCGAATCTTTTAAAATACAATACACTAGAAAAAGAATGAATAAAGAAACTTACATAAACAATATAAGAGGGAAAAAAAAATCCTCAAACTTCTTGTATATGCATATAATCCACCGGTTACATTGAAAAAAAAGAAGATACTATATAATAAGACAACAAACAAATTAATTATACAAAACTGGTATGTATAGACAAAAGATAAAATTCTAAAACAAAAGCCACCTAACATTACAAACTTTAGAATTTGGATGCACCAAATACTTAAAAAAAAACGTAACAACGGTTCCATCCAAATGTCCCTAGAGAGCAAATAAAACAATAACAACAAACACGAAAAAAAGAAACATACATTTTGGACAATGTTGTCTGATATTTACATAAAATCATCGAAATTTAAGCTCTCTGGGATTTCGAATTTCATCAAATTACTGCAATAGCTCTCTTTTTCGTCTTCTGTGGGTGTCGATAACACTGAATCTAAGCTGAAATTCTGGTTGCTGCTGTTGTTGTTGAGTGATTGGAAATTTGAATTATCAGAAGCATCAGAATTACAATAACCATAGTTTTGTGGAGGTAGCATTTGGCCATTCATCAAATAGGATTCCTCCACGTGTCCTAATTGCATTGGCTGTGATAATGAAGATGAACAAGGAACATTTTGTGTGGTGAAATTTGGTATTTCTTGAATTTGATTTTGGAATTGAAAAAATTGAGTCTGATTTTGCAATTGGGAATTCAATATTTGATTTTGTTGAAGTTTTTGTAACAACAATTCAGACCCTTCTTGGTTTTGTAGTTGAGAGTTGAACATTTGATTATTTTCTTGATGTTTTTGTAGTAACAATTCTGGGGTACTTTCATTTTGTGATGCCAAAAGTGTAGCTGCAAGCCTGAAGACTTCAGGGTTTACAAGTGCTTGTAGTCCAAGTAAGCTCGAAAGATTGAATTGAGTTGAATTTAGAAGGGACGATAAGTCTAATAAATCAAGACGAGGACTATGAGTCACTGGATCAATACCATTTCTTAGAAGCCTTTTTCTAATGTGAGTGTTCCAGTAATTCTTGATTTCGTTGTCTGTTCTCCCTGGCAGACGAGCCGCTATAGCTGACCATCTAAGACAAACATAAAACACACATATAAGTTTTGAGAAGTCATACTCAAGAAAATTAAAAATATGTTCTACCTAACAGCTTAAACTATATTGCTTACTTGTTGCCAAGAACACTATGAAGTTGGATAATAGTTTCTTCTTCATCAAATGAGAATCGTCCTCTTTTAATATCAGGTCTCAAGTAATTAGTCCAACGAAGACGACAACTCTTTCCACACCTTTGAAGTCCTGCAAATGAATTTTTCATTAGTACTATATATACACAATATATACTCATAATATACATGAAGAACAATAGAAACTATCGATAATCTCGATGAATGAAATAAATACCAGCATTCTTAGGGAGTGTTCGCCAATTTCCAGGACCATGAAGTTGAATATATTGGATGAGTTTATTATCTTCTTCTGGAGTCCATGGACCTTTTTTGAGTCCATTTTTATCACAACATGGTGATCTTCCCATTGCTTCTTTGTTTTGTTTTGTGTTCCTTCTAGATGTTATTAAAAAGTTGCAAGTGTTTTTAATTTCTAAAGAACTTTTAGAGAACAAAAGTGAACTTGTAGGACCTTGAGAGGATGAAGACCAATATTTATAGATGGGAAAAATAGATTGAAGTCAATTGTATTTGGCGCCGGCCTCGTTGTATGTCAATGCCTCAAATCACTTTCTCCGCTGTTTCTTGAGAGTGAAATGTACAAAAGTTACTTAAGGTAATAGAATATTGAAAATAATGTACAGTATACTCCCTCCGTTCATTTTTACTTATTCAATATTATTTTGGTATATATCTGGAAGAACAATAAATAGAATGATAATTTTATTATATTACCCTTTAAATACAAAAAATTCTATGATTTAAAATATAAACATCTATTTTTAGTATATTGAATAGTCAAAGTAGAAGGAAAAGTAATAGTATGTTCTTATTTGGATAATCATGAGTGAACCATTCAGTCATCTAGTTTAATTAACAAAATATGTACAAATTAAGTGTATAGATAATGTACGTATATATATATATACAAATTCATTTTATATGTTATATATGCTTCTATCGTATTAATAAATTAGTTGGTCGAAGGATATCTATGCTAACTTTTCCTTCTTTTTTCAACTGTTAAAAGTGTTTAGACTTAACTGAACAGTAATAAAAATGTGGAAATTTTGGACGAATGAGATGAGACAGGTGGCAAGTAACTAATGGTTTTGACCTTTACATCAAAGTCTACAAATCAAGAATTATTAGTCGGTACGGTAGTTAGATTTCCCCTACCAATTAAAATGTCAAGGTTTAGCTTGTTTCAGTGTTTTTCTTCATAAAATTATCAGAACTTTATAATAAATATAAATAAATAAATAAAAACATAATTCAAACTCTAGACATTTATAGTCCACAATAAAATTTCAAAATTACGTAGGCTATCGTCAGCGTATCTGTTTCAGTCCAATTAGTCCTCTTCGTGTCACTTTTTAGAAGCTTATTAGGACCTAATCTTGGGGACAAAGTTTTGATAATTAATAATGAAATAAAATATATTACAGTCCTTGTAATCTTTGACATGCATGCATCCTTGGAGGAAGCCAGTGGGTAAGTTTTGATGTAATACTATAGCATATAGAAAAATTAATGTGAAAAATTTGAAGGATCTACGGATAAAAAACATATAGATAATCCAACAAAAGATGTGCATTAGACAAAATTTGGAATATAGAATGTAATTTAATTAATTACGATAGAATATTAGTAGGTAGCGGTGGATTTTTGTATTTTATTTTAAAGAAATAGAGGGTTAACCTCCTTCTCTCTTTCTTACTAGCATTATATTTAGTATCCACATATATAATCTCTTATTCTTCTATATATATTATTATTACTATGTGTTGCTATATGCATTTGCTTTGTACCTTCCTAATTTGTTGTTATATTTTGTTTCAATTCTTGTTTGATGAATCGAGAATTTATCAGAACCAACTACTTTCTAAATTTCTTCTTAATCATCCGTGTGAAAGCTTTATATGTATATCCTTTATATTTCATTTTGCAATTTAGAATGTCCAAAATGTGGAGATCTCACGGTTATAAAATATAAAAGTAGAAGGATTGAAAAAATATTTTGAGAGCAAAAAGGTCAACTATTATTGAGGATAAAGTCATTAACAGAGAAAAGGGTATATAACACCCACGAAAATAGAAAAGAAAGACATACTAGATACATGAATATAAAAAGTTTTACAGTATAAAAATATAAAATAACACACTTTTTGAAGTTCTATAAAAGTTTTCTCAAACTTGCTCTTTTAATTTCCAAATCAGTTTATATAAAATAATGACACACTTGAAGTTGAAAATAATTAACTATACTTTTATTTTGTCTAATGAAAAAGTTTTCTAATCTTACAAATGTATTGTAATATGTTTTAGATTATTTAAAATTCCACGCTAATTCAAACTAGCTAGGACGCACGATTTTCACAAGAACCATTTTTCCATAGTCGTTTTTTAAACAATAAAAAAGAGGAACTTTATGAGTAAATGGGTGATTTTTATTTACAGGAGATATAAAATTGGAGTGTTTTTGTAAAAGACGCTAACTTAATTTAATTTCTACTTAGAGGACGTGTCATGAGGTCAGGCCAATCCCAAACCATATACGTATCCTAGGGACAAGTGTCAAATTTTATAACCTATATGAATATAATATAGCAAGTCAACAAGGCTAGCTAGCTATAACGCTCACGATTAAAAAATCACTATTTTCTCATTAAAAAACGTTTCATAATCTCCGGATATTTTTTATTAAATTAATAAAAAAAGAAAAATTAATAATTTTTTATATAAAAAAGTTAAAAAGTTTTCCACTATCTCAATAAGAATTTATTCTCATTATAATTTATTTTATAAATCAATTCGAATAAAAAACAAATTCAAAAAAATCATATTTTGTAATATAAATTTCCACGGAAAACCCATCTGCTCCTTTTATGTGGTCTCATTACTGTACCAGTGCTGATTAATCTGATTTTTTTAAAAAACCAGCTGCTTAGACAAATCACAACCACAGATTACAGGTGGCCCCCATCGTGGACATTTTTAGTTATTGACAAATATTGAGAATATATGCCAATTACACCAATATCAATTTTGAAATCTCACTTGCTTCACAACACACGTTTTCCTTTTCAAGCCATATTGATTATTGAATAAGTAAGATTGATCAAGAGTTTAAGGCTGACTCTAATATCGTAAAATGAACATCAAACCTAATTTAATCTAAAAAAATAATCGAAGAGAAGGAAATCGTCCAAGATCATATAAGGATACAAATTATCATTTTACCTAGCAACACAGGTTACTTAATTACTTTTTATTTTTATTTTCTTTGTCTAGTTTTGATTTGATTACGGAATTTAAGAAAATTAAAAAGATATTTTAATCTTGTGAAATTAAAGTGAAGATCGGTAGCATGTGTGATGTGTCAATATATCATTTAATCTTATTATCATAAACATGTTAGGTAGAAAATTGAAATTAAAAATCTATTAAAAGACAAAATATATTTTTCTTTGAAACAAACTAAAAAGAAAAATAATACAAACAAATTTAAATCGGAGAGCAAAATTTTTATAGTGAGAAAAGAAGAATAAGAAAACAAGAAGAAGTTAAAATGCAATAATTGCTCAATTTAAAGTTATATGGTCAAACGAAATAAATGAAAAAAGCCGAAAAGTGCTAGCTTGTAGTATTGTATAGGCTAATATGATACAATGGTCAATTGCTCCATTTTAAATTAGAGATCTCGAATTCTAGTCTTGAATATTGAGAAAATTTTGTTGAGAGCATTATTTCTGAAATTAGATCCTACAGAATTTTAATGTAAATATCGAATGAAAAATAAAAGTAAATAAATTGAAACATAACAACCTAAAGCCAAAAAAATGTGAGTTTTTTCAAACTGTAGCAGTCCAGCAGGTAATGCTTTGGGCTCACTTTATAAACCCCTAAATTAAAGCAACCTATAATTCAAAGCCGCTGAGTTTCTGGTATTTGATTCATCAAACTTTTAGCTAACGAAACATTTTCGTCAAATATTACTTCCTTCTCATACTCATACAAGCATTTCAGCAAAATTCAACGTCAAAAAAAAAAATTAAAAAAATCAAAACCTTCCACCCCCCACCACACACACACCTGGAGGCTTGCTTAATTGCCTTGTCTACCTCTTCACTTCATTTATTAAGTATGATAAAAAATAATAATAATAATTTGTTCTAGAAGAAAACATAAAATGATAAGAACATTGATATTGACATTAATTCAATCTCAATATTAAAATTTATCATGATGATTGTCCAAAATTATATAAAGATACCAAATTACTTCTTTCACGCGGGTGTGAGACTTATCAGGACTGGACATCTGAAGCATGGATACATAATATACTCTCTTCGTTATTCTCTTAATAAACATGACTAAGATGGATGATTTTACTAATTTACCCTTTAAGAAACCTTTTTGAAACTTTACAAACTTATTTACCCTTTTAAAAAATTATTGGAAGGGTAAATGGAAAATATTAATTAATTCTAGCTTAATTTCGTAAATTGACAAGTAAATTGAAATAACTATTTAAAATAAGATCAATAACTAATATGAAACGAAAGGAGTATAAGATGGGAGCCTTCTCGGGTAAATCATGAATTGAGATGATTCTAATACCATTATTAGATTTGAACTTTGAGCCTAATTAGCAACCTCAAATATTAGCTTACACAGCCAGAATTATTTAGAACTATATAAAGAAGTGGGCCTCAACAAAAACTGCGTAATTTTATCTCCATTTTCCTACTATAATATTTAGCTGTATATTTCGAAATCTTATTAATGCATAAAAAAATATACGTAACTAGTACATGCAAATTATTTATTTATATTGAGATGATAATAATCTTCATCTTTTGTTCCCTATTTGGTGTCTACGAGACAACTCATTCTCATAAACTGCTAATTAAAAATTACTAATGAAATCTTACAGAAAATCACATTACTAACAAGATGATATCGATTGTCTTGATCAACTTCTCTTGCCACCTGTCTCTATTAACTTTGACTAATCAATTTTTAAAATTGCAATTTCAAAGCAAAATCGTAATTTTGGTCTGCTAAGCCGTCGCATGTTCGCTAATCTTTGTTTAAGAAGAAAATTAAGCTTATTAATGCGTCAACATAGAAAAAATAGATTTTGATTCGTCATCATATGGAAAATAATCTAAGATTTAATCACTTTTTTTAAAAAAAATTAAACAGTTAATTAATTACTTGTCGAAAATTTAGGGTTTGCTTGTGGAGGAACTTGCCCTAAATAGCTACCACGTCATGAGAGTTGACCTTTTTACCCCCCACCCCCCTCCCTTCCACAAATAGAAACTAACAATTTATTTATAATTTGTTAAGTGAATGTCGTTATATTATTGTTGAGAGGTGTTCAATGGC